>KE372368.1:1266609-1286311 GCA_000418225.1 Zizania latifolia
ATAGCCCGACTGCCGATGGATATGGAATCTCGGGGTGGCTCGTGGTTTTACTTGTAAAGTCCCTAACGGGCATGAGATTTGTGGCTGAGGCCAGTGGTTGTGATTTGGGAGTTAGAAGGGGAGCACCCGCGGGATTGCCAGGAGAGAAGAAGGAAGCGCGGCTTCCCAATCTTTGGTCGAGGACCTGTCTAGGTGGCAGTGGTATATCCTAGATTTGCTTTGGAAAGTTCTTGTCCCGAACCTCCCCTACGTCATGGGTAGTGGGAGTAAGTTCGTGTCGCAAGGGTAAAGTGCGCACCTTCAGCTGATGTATAACCTGTTCGAACAGCCGTGCCCACGGATATGGGCAAGTGACTTCATGTGTCTTCCCATGCGTAGTGTTTGACTTGTTTTGACAAAATGGTTGGGATGGGGCGTTACCAGAGTATACCGGTGGGTATACGGCTAGCCTGAGTGGCTAGGAATGTTCCTGTGTGGAGTGGGAAGCCGAAAGGTTTCATAGGAAGTGACGTGAGAATTTAAACTAGATGAGAGATAAAATATGATTGGGATGAGGTAATGGTTAAGGGGAACGCTTTCCCGACGGATGGGCAAGTTAGTACCGGTGATGATGATGAATGGTAAGATTGTGATTGTTGGGAATATTGTGATGAAAGGATGTGGTATATGGACTTGATGGAAGAGATTGGGATCTGTTGCAAAGCAATCCCGGGTGCCGAGGATGTGGAAATTGATTAGCTATTTGAACTATATTACTTTTTGTGGAAAAATCGGTTAGAGGTTGGGACCTCTATCCGAGGGTATAAGCACTTAGAGATTGTTAAAAATTATTATTATTCCTTTGATAACCCCAGCCGCTCTTTGAAACTTGCATCTATAAAACTTTCCAAGACTTGCTGAGTACTCTTGAGTACTCACCCTTGTTGTTTTACAACCCACCCCCAGAGTTCGCCAATCTTCTGGAAGACGAGGAGAATTTCGTGGACGAAGAAGGAGACGTCGCATTCGAAGGAATCCAGAAGATTAGGGTTTTGGGCCTAGTCCCCAAGTGGAGTCCTAGACAGTAGTGCATGCTTGAGTGTTGAAATGCTTCCGCTGGGTTTTTGTAATGACTGTTGCTGTGAGGTATGCCTCATACAGCTTTTGTAATGGCTAAATATTGTAATATTCTTTCTGCAATGTACTACTGCCGAATGGAACGAAATCAACTGAGCTATTTCGTTCACCTTCGATGACGTACTAGCTCGCCCCGTTTCAGTGGAAATTCTGAAATTCGGGACGGGTCGTTACAGTCAACCAGATGTTCCGTGGCTCGATCCTCCTTTCGTGGGAGAAAAGGGTCGAGACTCCGGTTCGATGACCGCTCGGGGGTTGGGGCTGAATCGAAAGGAATCAACCTTTCGAGCGAATCGGCCACATACGTCGTGTTGCCCAAGATGAGCGTCGTCCCGGGCTTGGCTGAGAGTTGACATGGTGATGCCATCAGATCCTAGTGAAAGCGACGTGATCCCTTACCTAGCACACCAACTATCAGTGAATCATCGATCAGTCAACCCAAGGGGTACCTGAGGTGGTGATTAGATGTGTATAAGGGAAGCGCAACGCCTTCGAACCCAATGGTCGACTCTGAAACACAAGAGCTAAGGTTTATACTGGTTTAGGCCTCCTAGAGGATAATAGCTCTACGTCCAATGCTTTGGTGTATACTATGATGGTGGATCTTATAATACGACGTAATCAAGCTATGGAGGCTTAAGACGTCAAAAGGAAGAAAAATATAGTGGAGCTAGATTACTAGATGATATCAATATTGGATTAGATTAGATGTCTCTAGGGGGTTCTCGTCTCCTTTATATACACAAGAGGTAAGCCCAACAACCTAGGACTATATCCCGAGTAGAACTTGGATTGCCTACCAAACTCGGGTGCTAAATCCCTAATTACAAGGATTCCGATACAAATAAATCTCTTGATATTATATCCGGAGTTTAACTACCCGATAAGGACTTAACTTTTTATATCAGAATCAAACCCCTGTTTATGGGCCATACCGAATGGTCAATGCTGGTCTTGTCCCGCCCTTGGTCTGGTCTGATAAGCCCAACTACGGGGTACCCGAGGGTCATATCCCTGACACTCGAGTGCTTCCTCGAAGTCTTGGTCCTCTCTCTAGCAAGTTAGATATAGCCCATATATCCTCTCCTTCATCAGCTTGCCCTTCAGCAACCCTAGGTGTTGTATACTAGGGAGCATCTTCGGAATGTGGCAGTACATCCGTCTTAGGGATCACCTCTTGGACTTAGCTACTTTGGCCGATCTCAAATTGTACTCTAGACTCAGCAACTTGATCAGGTGCTGGGTCTGGAGTAGGAAAGGCACAAGGAGTAAAATAGATAAGCAATATCCATTTCCAACATTGCTCTAGCGCCTTTCTGACATACCCTCTCCACATAGCGATCGAGGTAATAGGAACCATCTCCCAAAAATACCCTTCGGCCGCACGGCTGCATCGAGCATCCAAATACAACTCCCACTGCTCTCTATCCAATCGAAAAATATGATACAGCCACCGCCTCACACTCTCGATGCTACGTTCCACCACCCGACTTAAACTATTTTTGGTACATTGAAAACTACTAAGGTCAGCACCATCATGACCAATAAGTACTTGTCCATCTCTATAGTAAATCCTTAATGATGTTCTATCCGACATGCCTGTAAACATTAAGTTTACACCAACAGAGCTATATTAAGCAGCAAACAATATCGCAAACATAACTACATGTCTAGCGCGATAGTACGATTACACTTATTTAGCAATAGGCGAATTAACTAAACAGAACTATATTTAACTGTACATATTATATAGAAACAATGCAAATTATTAAATAACACGGCATGCAACAAAAATAGAATGCAAATGAAATATTAGATAAATTTACATCATTAATTACTACGTGCAGAAAGACTATGTCCAAAGTACCACAAAACTTTCTATTGCTATGTGTACAGTAAATGTAAATTACGTACAAACTATCGCTACATTATATCTGAACTACAGAAAACATCTAACAGAGTAAGATATGTTGAAATACCTAAAACAGCAGTGGATGCAGTCATAGACGAGTCTTATGTCAGCAGGCTAGCATGCGCAAGAAAGCTACACAGAATAAGGTATATTAAAGTACCCCTTAATTATCTCTAAACTGTTTAAAATACCCCTTAATTATATCTAAAGTACCACTTAATTATCTCTAAAGTATATTTAAAGTACCTCTAAATTGTATCTAAAGTATCCCTTAATTATCTCTAAAGTATGTTTAAAGTACCTCTAAATTATGTCTAAAGTACCTCTAAATTATCTCTAAACTATGTTTAAAGTACCTCTAAATTATCTCTAAAGTACCCCTTAATTATCTCTAAACTATGTTTAAAGTACCTCTAAATTATCTCTAAAGTACTACTTAATCATCTCTAAAGTATGTTTAAACTACCTCTAAATTATGTCTAAAGTACCCCTTAATCATCTCTAAAGTATGTTTAAAGTACCTCTAAATTATGTCTAAAGTACCCCTTAATTATCTCTAAATTATATTTAAAGTATCTCTGAATTGTCTCTAAAGTACCCCTAAATTATCTCTAAATTATGTTTAAAGTATCTCTAAATTACTCTAAAAGCAGCACCAAAATACTCCTAAAGTACTACTAAACTACCCCTAAAATACTACTAAACTAGTCCTAAATTACCTCTAAAATACTACTAAACTACTCCTAATTTACTCCTAAATTACCCTTAATCTACTACTAAACTACCATAAACTACCTATCCTACGCCTACAACTACCTAAAAATGAGAAGGGACGGGAGGAGAGGGCAAACCTGAAGGCTTGGGGGCGAATGGAGGCTAGGGCACGCTGTGGCTGGGAGGGGGGCTTTGCCCTCCTTATATAGCCACGCAAGTCGATAGATGGTCTGCCGATCGAGCACTGTAGCTCTGTCGGCAGACCATTTGCCGATAGAGAGCAGTCAGCAGTGGGTCAATGGCTCTATCGACAGACCATCTGTCGACAGAAGCCGGATCCACCGACTGAGTCCAAGTGGCCCTCTGTCGGTAGACTATCTGCCGACATAGGGTAGATCGGCAGATGGTCTACCGATAGAGACCGAAAAGCCTCTGTCGGCAGACCATAATCCAATAGTAGGGTATTTTTGTAATTTTTGAAATCCACGTACCAGATTTGAAAATTTAAATAAAAAATATATTATTTAAAAAAAATCATTCATTTTTATCACACAGTAGATTCAGTCCATATCAGTATCTGTTTGCTTCCAACTTATCAAAACCTATAGAATGATTCACATGGTACCTATCTATTTGCTTCCAACTTAGCATCGTTTAACATTGGTTCCTGCTAATATTTTGTAACAGAAATGCTTCTGGCTTTGTGTACCTGCATTTTGGTAGTGTTGCCGCCGCGATAAATGCTCAACGTCCGCTTCATGGGAGATGGTTCGCAGGAAAAATGATTACAGCAACCTTCACGGTAAGGATAACATAATCATATTATTGTTTTTTGCCAGGGCGTAGCTAGGGTAGTTATGGGCCGCCCTGTGCCTCCTGCCTCTGAGGCAGCCCTTCCCTGTGGCCCCTGCCCCCCGCATTGGTAGGGATGGCAGTCGGTACCATAGGCACGGGTAATAGGTATCTATATCCATACCTGTGAAGAATTCTCATATCCGTACTTGTACCCGTATCCGTTATCCCTGACAGGTAAAAACCACGTCCATACCCGATATCTGCGGATGCCGTATATCTGTTTACCTGTGTGGAGAAAGCAACAATAAGCATTTCAGCGTTCAACAATCAGCGACCAGCATTCATCAATCAGCAATCAACAAGATTTCAACGGAATGAAAAAATTTTAACAAATAAAACAGATTTCAACGGAATGAAACAAATTTCAATGTGGCAGATTTTTTCTTTTGTTTCTGAAGAAACAATCTGGATCTATGGGCCTCTGGGGCCTTGGCGCTGGACTCACCGGCCAGGGGAGCAGCGCTGGGAGCCCGGCAGGGGAAGGCACGGGGGCTGGGCAGAGGCCTGTCACGGGGGAGCGACACGGGGACCCCGATGATAGGGGACCAGCGGGGGAGCGAGCGGCGTAAGGAGTCCAGTGGGGGGAGCCGCATAGGGAGGCCAGCGGGGGGACCGGCGCGGGGAGGCCTGCCGAGGGATCGGTGCGATGAGCTCGGGGGGACTAGCGCGGGGAGATCAGCCGGAGGAGCGGCACAAGGAGCCTAGCGAGGTGAGCAGCGTGGGGATTCCGACGACGGAGGCAGGTGGAGGACAAGAGGAGCTCTGGCGACTGCTAGGCTATGGAGGCAGAGGGAGAAGCTGGGGGGAAGGGAGGAGAGGGCAGCGGCTGCATTGAGGAGAGGAGGCACTCGGAGGTTTGGGAAATTGATTTATATACTTATGGGCTAATGGATAAACGGGTGAAGCGGGTATGGATAGTTAATATCCAAACCCGTACCTGTTTATCCATCGGGTATGACGTATAACCCAATATCATACCCACAAGTATGAAATTAGGAACATACTTAACCCTAATAGGATTTTTACTAATGAATAAACGGATAATTGGGCACAATTGCCATCCCTATACACCAGCGTGCAACGTGCGCCCCTGCGGGCTGCGGCTGCCTCTATGCGGTCTGGCACTCTGGCCAAGTGGCCAACACCTAACTACACCCCAGCGCTAGGTTGCAGCGCCGCTCCATTGCTCCAACTCCAAGGCAGAGCTCTAAGGTAAAGGACAGTGGATAGACCGATAGAGCCACATAGGTAAGAACTATGGATTAAATCATGATTTTAATTCTGATGTATGAGTAGATTGCAGATACATATTATGTAGTGCATAGAATGGTATAAATTAAATCAAAACTATTTCAGAACGATGAAGCAAAGGCAAAGAAAATTGTTTCACCTTCGGTTGATGAAGTTCCGGCTGTTGATGTAAGACCTCTTTCCTATTTAAACTTTTTATATTGGTTTATTTTGCAAATTTCACGCTTAATTGTTGATTTATGTCATTTTACAATGTTATGACATATTATTGTTGTATTAATATATAGTTATTTTGCATAAAAAAATTTATACGTATATATTAAATTTATGATTCTCGGGATATGACCCCTAGGTACCCTACAATGGACTTATTAGTCCAGAACAAGAGCAGGCCAATCCCAGCATTGGAGTCTGGTATGGCCCATGAAGGGGCTTCAGTCTCGATAAGGAATATTAGGTCCTTATCTAGGAACTGAGCTCTAAATTCAGAATAAAGAGATATGTTTGCACACGAATCCTTGTAATTGAGGAATTAGGACCCGGGTTCGGAATGTAATCCTGGACATAAGGGAAATTGAACTCGGGATATAGTCCTGGGTTATTGGACTCGCACCTTGACTATATAAGGAGGGCGAGACACCCTTAAAGGCATCTTATTCTTCATACTTTTATGTTTTGTAAGCTTAGACACCACATAATACACCAAAACACTAGACGTATGGCTATTATTCGTCGGGAGGTCTGAACCAGTATAAATATTGACTCTTGTTTTCTAGAGTCGACCATCAGATCTGAGAGTGACACGCTTTCCTAATCCTCTATTCACCACCTCGGATACCCTTTTAGGTGGACTGTTCAGCAATTCACCAACAATGATGTTATACAAAATTGAAGCATATATTAACTAGGCACACTTCGATCAAAGTTGTTTTATTGGAGCAACGAATTAGTCGTTTCCTATAACATTATATATAGTTTGATATAAGGGGATTTTGAGAATATCTATTGCAAATCGAAGAAATTTCAAGAGGATCCATTGCAAATTTAAAAGATTAAAGGTAAATTTCTTAGAAATCCACGAGATTGAGTTCTTTCCCTCCATTACTAGAGTTGATGCCGACACTTGGGGCTATAGGAAGGGGGAACAAGAAGTTACTGAGATGGAAAGGGGAAGTAAGAGGTGAGATAGGTAGGAGCCGATGATCGAGGAGGATTCCTGTCATGCTCGGAAATTCCAACTATTTCCTGACGATTTATTGTGCATAAAGAACCCTCGTCCAGTAATCAGCCAAGGTACACAATAGACAATTTAATTAGAAATCATAAGCATAATTGTTCACAACGAAATAAATAGAGTACTTTATTACAGATGTGGCATTGGAACCTCAAACACTAATGAATAGAAATAAACGACTCCTAAACGACACAACATCGATTCCTAAAGTTGGAAGTGCTGAATTGGGGAATGTGAGGAAAAAGTATAAGGACTAAACTGTTGAGAAACTTTTTGTTAAAAGTATTTTTGTAGAATGGCTATTCTCGTTTCAACAGATAATATTTCTATGAAATTGAGATCATGAAGCTATCCTTTTCAAAAGTACAACTGTACCAATAACTGTGACATGGCATCTTTGCTTAAGTTGGCTATCTGAACAGGTCCATATAATTTACTAAGATCGGTCTTGGTCTCCTTGAATATGAGCAGAATACCTTTTCTTGGTTCTCTACTTAGACCTGTCAATGTTTTTGAAACAATAATGTGCTAATATTGGGATGGTTTTACTTCTAAGTTATTTTCAAACACTTTGTTTAAGTTTTCAACCAAGGAAGGTTAGCTCTCATGATCTCATCTGTAGTTGGTACTGACTTATATTATTTATGTGCTAGGACCTGAAACAAAGTTTCTGCTTTTCCTACATAATTAATCCATATTCTTAATTCTTGTAGCACAATACCAGCTATATTCTTTAGTTGTAAGCATCAGCCATGCAACCACTATCGTTGGCATAACTTTTTCTGATTTTCATCTCTTGGTCATATTATTTTGAGGCTACAGCCAGTCAGCCACATCATTCAGTTGGTCATATTATAACATATAGATGCTTAAAACTCTACTGAGTGTTTGGTTTGAGGAATAGATTGATCCTAGCTGATCTTGTGTTGTGTGAACTTTTGCCTTAGATTTTGAAATTCTGCAAACTTTTCTGAATTATCCGGTAGGATAAACCTTAGACTTATTTTGGACATTAAGGTGGATGTGATCAACCCTAGATCTTCCTGCCAGAGTTAAACCATGGAATCATGAATGCTGATAATACCTACTGTCCTAAGGTCAGGATACATTTGGCATGTGGCATAATAATTGTCAAGACCATTATTTTTGGTTTGAGGGCAACATTCTTAGTACTGTTATGTCAGTTAGCATTCCTAAAAAATCCCTTCCACTGCATCTCCTTGGAAAACTTCCTCTGTGGCTACCTGCAGCTTAACTGGTGGTATTGGTACTCCTGGTGTGAACACATCTGCTGGATTGCCAGCTGCATCAGTAATAGGTGCTCCTCAATTTTAGATGCATCAGTAATACGTTTTGGTTTGTGTATCAATTTGTTCAATTTTAGATACTAGCCTTCCATTTTTGATAGTTTGATTTGAAATGTTCACTAATTGTATATGTTTGCATCTGACCAATCTAACTGAATGCCCTTTTTTTTTACAGACAGATCCTGATTTTGATTTGGATATTAAAGATGATGTTCAGGAGGAATGCTCAAAGTTTGGTGCAGTGAATCACATTTTTGTTGATAAGTAAGTAGTTGGTACACTTTTTCTTTGGCAAATTATCTTGAGTTTCTTAGGATAAGCATAGCGCAGTCATCTTTAAACATTGGATGCAACCTCTCTGCTGATACTTTCAATGCCCACCTAAATATTGGGATAATATGCAGTGGAAAACACTAAGTAGGTCGAGACCACCATATAAAGGTTTTCAACAATTGTAAAAAAACTATGACTTGAAGGTAAGGTGATATTAGACAAACCCCCACATTTCATTTGTGAGATGAAATTGACAAACAGCAAAGAAAAAGAAAAAAAAACAGGAATTGTTTCCTGTTTGTGAATTTCATATCTCACAGATGAAGTTGATAGGCTGTTTGCTGATAGAAGCTATCTGAAGTTTTAGGTGCAACGTCCTCTCCATCACCTGCAATGCGAGATGATCGTCTGATCATCTCACATGGTCGCTCTATTTATGAGCCATCGCAATCTTGTGATTCCTGCTCGCTTCGAGTGGCGTACTCGCCGGCCGGCCGCCTCGTGTGCGCGTTGCGAGTGAGTTTGATCGAGATGGTGGTGGCAATGACGATGAGCCATGTCATGGCGCTCCTGTCATCACCACTCTCCGGCAGCGGCGGCGGGGTGGTCAGGAAGGCGGCGGCCGGCAAACGTGAAGACGGCGATGGAGGGCAGTGTCGTTGCTGGCGCGACGGCGACGGGGGACAACAATCGACGGCGGCAGGGTCCTGCGTGTGCATATCGAGGGTCCGTGACGGGGAGGAGGTGCGGAGGCTGCCGTGCGGCCACGTGTTCCACCGGGACTGCGTCGACCGTTGGCTTGCGTTGTGCCGGCGGACATGCCCGCTCTGCCGCCTGCACGTCGGAGGCAGCGGCGTGGTGGCGGCGGGAATGGACGAGCTCCAGCTCGGCGACGTCCTCGTCATCTGGTTCTCCTCCCTCTTCGTCTCCGGTTAATTTGTAGTTGTAATCAATTCTAGGACGCTGCCTCTTATTAATTTGCAACTTTTATTTTTTTAATTATTTTGGCGTTTTCTCTTGCTCCGGCGTGCTGTTTGCCTAGTGTAGTAGTATTTTGGGGCCTTAAATTCCACGTCCCAATTCTAACTAGTAAAAAGCAAACATACATATATAGCTTGCTATATATATTAACCAATTCTCACTCAGCAGCATACTCGCAACAAAATTCAGTCAGGTTACACGCTTATATTAACCAATGGATGTACACCCTCGTTTATTGGATGCCATCTAATTAAATAGTTAAAAATGTCTAAACTAATTAGAGTGTGTGTCGATTATTGATGATTGCCAATGGCTTCATTGTTGGCGCAATCGCAGCATCGTAACTCGTAAGACTTCATCTTATGGAAATAGACTTCAACGACAAAGTATATAAAATTAATTTGCATGAGCTACAGTAACAACCTGAAGTAGTACTCTATTTGATGGTGTATCTGCTCCTCCACGGTCAATTGCGGTTCTTGCTGGACAACTGCTGGTGCTCCTGATGCTGATGAAAATGTGGATTTATATCATGCATGGGTGGCTCCAAAAAAGGCATGTAATATATTGGTGGAACATAGCTAGGTGCAAATCCTGCATATAATAGGGAGAAAACCAGAACAACTTAAGAGAAAATAAGGAAGAATTGTTAGAAAAAATGCATCCACTCCTTGTATCTTAAAATCTCACAAACCAGGGTGCGTGTATCCAAACACTAGTTGGTAATACGTGCCGCCAAAAAATGGCATCGGCACTGAGAAATACGGCGGTGGCAGTAGATGCTCTAAGAAAGGATATGGCGGCGGTGACGACGGAGGCAGATGCGACGGTAGTTGTGAAACAAAACTGTTATGGGGATTAGGTTGCTTGTGTCGCCATGGTCCATGCACATCACGGTAGAATCCCCCACGGTGCCCCCGGCCATTACAGATGCTGTCGATGTCAACAGCACGGTGACCCTAAGGTTGAGGCACGCATTAGGTATAGTTCTATTCGCTACATCCGTCTCGGGCCGGATGCACACACGGGATGGCAATGTTCTGGTCGCCACAGTCGTTCCTGCTGTAGTTAGGCTCACGTGCCTGCTCTGCCGTTGTAGGTGCGTCGCCCGTTGTAGTAGCAATAGATAACGATGCATGTCTGTTAGATTGCTCTGCGCTGGCCATCACGACGGCATCACGAAGCGATGGCCAGCAGTCCGCACCGCTGCCAAGGATAGGGGCGCTGACCGCAGCCCTAACAGTAGCGGCAGGAGACGACGACCCCTGAGGTGGCGAAACACCGTTGCTCTCCGACGGCTTCGACATGGCGTCCGTCAGGCGTCAGGCGCATGGGCGCGTCTGGGCGTCGGGCGCGTGGGCGCGTCTGGGCGTCGGGAGTGGGGGCACGTGGGCGTCGGGCGCGTCTGGGCGTCAGGCATGGGGCCGCGTGGACGTCAGGCGCGTGGGCACGTCTGGGCATCGGGCGCCAGGGCGTCTGGCTTCGTGCTATACAATCGCATATGGCATATCGCCCAGCCTGTCATCTTATAAAAGGATGATATCTATTCCGAGTAGAACTAGGAAAATAAGATGTAAATCTTGTTGAATTAAAAACTGAAACCGTATTGCTATACAACTCGGCTTGGCTCCTGGTACATGTACAAAATTTGCTTCCGTACGTGTGAGATTATATTGTTTTCCTAATTTAAAACGAAGTAGGAATCTTACTTGTGTACTAAGATTGTTTACGAGTAAATCATGGATGACTCTGCTCCCAGAAACACGTGCAAAAAATCTTAAAGATGCGGGAATATATGCCACTAGAAAAGAAAAGCGGGGACGTTCGGGGCTTCAATTAAGCAGAGTTACAATCATGATGCAGGTTTGCTTGTAAAAGTCAGAAGCATTTTCAACCCACCTGCAGCTTGTATACTCATGTTTCACGCTTAAGTGTGTGTATTATGGCACAGGTGTACAAATACAAACAAGTCAGATTGCAGAAGCAACAGATATATTGCTAAGATGCTCTATGTCATCTAGGATCTGCCAAATCTATGACATGTTCTTAGCAAGAGAACTATATCTTGAAAAAAAATCCAAGTGTGTTAAAATTTACATATAGTTATAGCCTGGTATGCCTTGCATAGTTGCATCGATGTACATTGAATTGCAACTCTGTACTTATTTTGTTTAGGCTGGTTTTGCTTTGTGTAAAGGAATTAATGCTATAGTGAGTGTAAGTTTTGGTGGAAAGCATGCCGTGACCTTGGCTGCTCTGCATGTTTATATACTGATGAGAAAAGCCCCCATCGTGGCGTACAAAACAGCTTAAAGGAGATGAGATTCATCTGGTTGTTACAAAACTAAACTATCTTATCTATCTAAACTACTCAGCCTAAACCAATGCATACACATAAGTTAACACTCCCCCTCAATCACAACACTCCAAGGTTGAGATTGTTCCGAAACGCTGCTTGCTGATGTACATGAAGAGGCTTAGTAAAATCATCTGCTACTTGGTCTTTAGAAAATACAAAACAAATCTCTAGCTGTTTCAATGCTACTTGCTCCCGGACAAAATGATAATCAATTTCTATGTGTTTTGTTCTAGCATGGAACACAGAATTCACAGATAAGTATGTAGCACCAAGATTGTCACACCATAATTTAGCTGCCTTTGGATGTGGTACCTGAAGTTCTTCCAAGAGTTTCTGTACCCACATTATTTCTGCCGTGGCATTAGCTAGAGCTTTATATTCAGCTTCTGTACTTGACATTGATACTGTAGCTTGTTTTCTTACACTCTAGGATATAAGATTTGTTCCTAGGAAAATTGCAAAACCTCCGGTTGATCTTGTATCATCTGAACAACCAGCCCAATAAGCATCAGAAAATGCACTTATAGTAGTTGACACTAATTTTTCAATTTTCAAACCAAGTCCTAGAGTACCCTTTAGATATCTTAAAATCATTTTTACTGCAGCCCAATGTATTGTAGTAGGACAATGCAAATATTGACATACTTTGTTCATTGAGAAGGAAATATTAGGACGTGTCACAGTTAAGTATTGCAATGCTCCTACAATACTTCTGTACTATGTAGAGTCATTAGTTCCCAAGGGATCTCCATCCGAAACAGACAATTTTTCACTAGCAGACATTGGTGTATTAACTGATTTGCATGTCTCCATACCTACTCTTTTGATAACATCTTTCGCATACCTCTCTTGCATGAGCAGCAATTCACCAGCAGCCATTTTCTGAACTTCTATACCTAGGAAGTAATGAAGGTCACCTAGATCTTTTAAGGCAAAGTCTTTCTCTAGATCTTTAAGAAGTGATGTGGTTGCTTGAGAAGCCAAGCTTGCTACAATAATATCATCAACATACACAAGAACAAAAATAGTATATCCATTCTTTTTTAAGAAAAATAAAGATGTGTCAGCTTTAGAAGGAGTAAACCCAAGTTCTTGTAGTTTTGTGCTTAGACGTGAGTACTAGGCCCTAGGAGCTTGTTTAAGTCCATATAGGGACTTGTCTAGCTTCCATATGTCACCCGGATATCTTTTATCTTCATACCTAAGTGGTTGTTTCATGTACACATCTTCATCAGGGTATCCATGCAAAAATGCATTTTGTACATCTAGTTGTCGTAGATGCCATCCTCGGAACACAGCCAAGGACAACACTAGTCTAATTGTTGTAGCTTTTACTACAGGACTGAAGGTATCCTCATAATCAATTTCATATCTTTATTTAAATCCTTTTGCAACTAATCTAGCCTTGTATCTATCTAAGGTGTCATCAGCTTTTTCTTTTAATCTTATAGACCCATTTGCAATCAATAACATTTTGACCTTGCTCTCATGGAACTAAATGCTAGGTTTTGTTATGTATTAAGGCAGTAAACTCTTTATCCATAACTACTTTCCAATTTTCAGCTGACATAGCTTCTTACAAATTAACAGGCTCACCGGTTTCAGTCAGATATGCATACCTGATGGTACCGTCTGAGTATCTTTTTGGCTTGTGTATGCCTCTTTGCGCCCTAGTTACAGGTCTGTTTTGCTCTTCTACACCAATCATTTCATTGCCTGAATCATCAAATGATTGATTTGACATGCCATCATTGTGAAATGCATGCACAGGTGTTAGTGTATTTCCACTTGCTACTTCGGTGTGTGCTAGGCAGATTGGTGCACAGTACCTTGCAGCACTCCCCCATCATCTAACACAGGCAAGAGAGCTAGACCTTCCTGGGAGGTAGATGCCTGTGGATGGGTGGCAGCCACTTCAGGACTAGTGCTATCAAAGCCACTCGCTGGTTCCTGCAGAGTAGCATGGCTGGTCGCTGGTTCCTGCAGAGAATCATGGCTGCTGTTCTGTATAAAATCAAGGCTGTTGTCACCATCACTTGCAGCAATGTGTTCGCTAGTGCCTGTACCTTCATCTGCATGCATCTCAGTAGAGTGATTAGTGGCATGAAGAGCATTAATCATAGATTGATCAACTACTGGTTTGCCCCCATGATCAAGACTGAAAGAAGGAAGCAAGTGAAACGGAAGGACGTCAACTTCTGAGTGCAGGTGAGCACCGGCATTAGAATGAAGCTGAGCAAAAGGAAACACATTTTCATCGAAAACAACGTCATGTGAGATATAAACTCGTCCAGTGGAGATATCCAAGCATTTGAACCCTTTGTGCAAAGTGCTATACCCAAGGAACACATTGCTTAGAGCGAAAAGCAAGTTTCCGAGTATTAAAAGAACGCAGATTCGGCCAACAGGCACAACCGAAAATACGTAAAGAGGAGTAGTCAGGTGGTAGGTGAAGAAGACGCTCAAGAGGTGTCTCAAGGTTGATAACTTTACTGGGAGTTCGATTAATGAGATAGGTGGCAGTGGTGATGCCTCATCCCAGAACTTGAGAGGCATAGATGCATGAGCTAAAAGAGATAGACCAACCTCTACGATGTGACGATGTTTTCGTTCAGCTGAGCCATTTTATTGATGGGAATGTGGACATGACACAAGGTGGGTAATACCGATACGTTGGAAAAAAGAATTAAGCCATTGATACTCACTGCCCCAATCGGTTTGCACAGCTTTAATTTTGCGATTTAGCAAACGCTCCACAAGATTTTGGAAATCATGAAAATTTTCAAACACTTCAGACTTGTGCTTGAGAAGATAAACCCAAATGAATTTGCTAAAATCATCAATGAAACTCACATAATAGGTTTTATTGCCAACCGAACAGGGTGCAGGACCTCACACATATGAGAAAACAAGTTCTAAGGGTTTTGAAGACACGCTAACAGATTTTGGAAATGGTAATTGATGGCTTTTGCCTTTCTGACAAGCATCACATATTGACTCATGACTAGACTCCCTAGTTATAGGAAGATTATTGTGACTAATGATATGATCAACAATAAAATGAGAAGGATGTCCTAAACGATAGTGCCATCTTGACGAAGAGGGTTTAATGACACCATAGGCCTGCTTATTTCTAGATGAGAAAGACTGCTCGGTTGGAAGAGGATAAAGGCCCTCTCTACACTTGCCGCGAAGGAGGGGTCTCCTCGTGACCTGATCCTTTACCCAAAAAAAGTGAGGGTGAATCTCGATGAAAGCAAAATTGTCTTTGGTAAACCGATGTGCAGAAACAAGATTTTTGCAGACTTTAGGAACATGTAAGATATTGTTTAGATAAAGATCATGATTAGGGGCATGAACAATAGTGTGACCAACATAATTAATGTCCATATCTGAACCACTGGCAGTATGAACTTGATCGTTGCCGGTGTACTTATCACGTACAATGAGCTTCTCTAATTCTCCAGTGATGTGGTCAGTTGCCCCGGTATCAACGTACCAATTGGTATCAATACCATAGGAGTTCATTGTTGCAGCAGTATTGGCGACCTTCTCTTCTCCTGTGAAAGATGGATCAAAGCGTTTCTAGCACTTGGCCACAACATGACCAATATTGCCACAGAGTTGGCACGTTGGCTTGGGCTTGCCATCTCCTCGCCCACCACGGCCAAAACCACCACGGCTACGGTTGCCACGCCCTATGCTGTCACTACCGCCACGCCCTCCACGTGACACAGTGTTGACGGAGAGTTGTGTAGCTCCTTGTAGCATCTCCATGTGCTGCTCAAAGCCAACAAGCTATGAATGCAGCTCATTCAGCATGATCAGCTTAACTCGAGCCGCAATTGATGACACCACCGGGTTGTAGTCAAGGTCTAGCCCAGCAAGGATGTAGCTGACTAGTTCTTCAACAACAAGAGATTTTCCTGCAGAAGCCATCTCATCTGCAAGTGATTTCATTTTACTGAAGTACTCAGAAATACTCATCTTGCTCTTCATGGTTGTTGCAAGTGCCATCCGTGTATTGATTATACGGGCGCGGGACTGTGAGGCAAAGAGTCCTTCAATCGCCTTCCAGACTTCCATCATGGACGGAAGTGCAGCAACTTGAACAAGGATATCACGCGAAAGAGACGCCAGCAAGTAGCTGAGAACTTGCTGCTCCTGGGCTTGCCAGACTGCATGCACCGGATTCAGCACCTCTTCTGTGCCGCTGCTGCCATCATTCTTCTCAAGAAGAATTATCTTCTGTGGTGCTTTGCTAGTTCCATCAAGGAATCCTGCCATCTGAGCACCACAGAGTGTTGCCAACACCTATGTTTTCTAGAGAGCATGGTTGCTTTTGGTCAGCTTCTCAGAAACAGTTTGCCCGTGAAGAACAGGTACTGCTGAGGAGGAAGAAGACGCCATGCTTGGGTTGAAGATTAGATTGAAAAGTGGAGGGTGAAGGCTCTGATGCCATGTAAGTTTTGGTGGAAAGCATGCCGTGACCTTGGCTGCTCTGCATGTTTATATACTGATGAGAAAAGCCCCCATCGTGACGCACAAAACAGATTGAAGGAGATGAGATTCATCTGGTTGTTACAAAACTGAACTACCTTATCTATCTAAACTACTCAGCCTAAACCAACGCACAGTGAGGACATTTTTTGGTAAACCTAAACTTCTTCATAAAGCTTTTATAGATAAAATTTATTTTGTGCAAAGTTCTTACGGGAAATCCATTTGATGGTAGCTGTTCTGTTTTGAATATTACCGACCAGACTTCTGCATATTTTTGTTTTTTTATCTATTTCTGGTTGTATATTACATAAACATGTCTGTAGTTCATAATTTGATTATTTTCATGGGGAACTTTTTCATCAGTTTGTCATACTCAACAGGATTGCACACTGAAATATATATAGTTTGGTCCACCTGCTGGGATTATCGACAGTGACAAGTAAGATATATGGAATATTAGATCATTCTGATGCTGTCAGCAATCTAGGGCAGTTTGATTCCAGATTATTTGACAAAGCAGTTGGTGCAGGTTTTTAGGAAACCACGAGGATGCCCAAGAACGAAATCTAAAACTCTGCTGCGCACAAATATTTAATAAAAATTGCCAAAAGTTCTTTGAGCCACGAAAGAGACTAACTTATGTAACCCAATCATAAGATCTAATTTCTTGATAGTTGTTTTGTTAGATACCCTAACATCAATACTAAAGATGTATTTAAATTGGTTGGCAGGTACATTGAGTTCTATGATGTTATGTCTGTTCCAATGGCGATAGCTCTAACAGGTCAGATGCTTCTTAGGCAACAAGTGATGGTAAAGCCGTCAGAGGCAGAGAAAAATTTAGTTCAGTCAAATATGGCATCAGGTGGAGCAGCTTGGAGCGGGGCAAGAAAGTTGTATGTTGGCAGCCTTCATGCCATATCACTGAGGATCAATAGAGACAAGTGGGCCACTGAATCTCTTGTTTTGGCACAAACAGTGGTGCATTTCCCTACCTCTATTTTGTTACATCTAATAATTTTCTTTTCTCAATGTAGAGATGAAAAACTTAGTAAATATAATAAAGTAGAATCAATGGTCAGTTTTTGTGTCATTGCATCTATTCATTTAGGCCTACATTGTTTCTTGGGTGCTTCATTTTAATATAGGCTGGTACTTAAATACTATCAGGGATATTACTCTCGGATACCTCATATTGGGCTTATCAGGCTAGACCGAGAGCAGACTAAGTCCCGCATTGGAGTCTGTTATGGCCCATGAAGGGATTCGGTCCTGACAAGGAAGATTAGATCTTTATCATGGAACCGAATTCTAAATCCGATATAAAGAGATATGTTTATACCAGAATCCTTATAATTAGATAATTAGCACCCGAGTTTGGTATATGATCTTAGGTATTAGGGAAACCGACTCGGGATAGAGTCATAGGTCATTATGCTCGCCCCTTGATTATATAAGGGGGTGAGGCACCCCTAGAAACAAATTATTTATCTTACTTTCGACGCCTTAAGCCTTCATAGTTTAAGTGCATTGCTTTATAAGCTTAGACACAATATAATACATCCAAAACACTGGACGTAGAGCTATTATCCCTTGGAAGACCTGAATCAGTATAAATCCTGGCTCTTGTTAACTAGAGTCGACCATCGGGTTCGAAAGTGCTGCGCTTTCCTAAAACATCTACCCACCATCTCGGGTACCCTTTTAGGTGGACTGCATGGTGATTCACTGACAAATACTTAATATCTAACTTGCTTATAACACTAGTTTGAGACAACATAGTTGTGCCCATAGTTATTATGGCGGTAAGGTGCGGTGAGATGACAACATACTCACTCCACATAAATGTGCATAGCAGTATGGACAAGAAGGGAGCACCGGGTCGGGCAGAGGCTCATGTGAGTGTCGAGCAGAGGCAGAAGCTTATATGCTTCCGGTACTCAGGGTCCATCTCCCATTCATTATCGCCGCTGGTCACATGACGTCCGCCATGGAGACTTGGGCGTCCTGTCAACGTCATATTCCTTAAGGCGGATGCCATTTCCCATGAGATGGACGCCACACTCTGATTAGGCAAGGCGCTGGACGTGGCATCTGCCCAGATGACTAATCATCGATTAGGCAACACCTTAATAACTATATTGTGCCACCGAAAAGTTATCCTAGAGCCACATTGTCATCCTTACATTGGTTGCTGTTACCCAAATATCTTCTAGATTTTTGTTCAATTAGCAGCTGCAACAAGTTTAAATACCTTATTTTTCTGTGGGACTAAGCAGTACGTAATACAAGCAAATTTATTATTATTCTTCTATGTAAATATAATACAGGTACTGTTCACTTTGTCATCCTTACATTGGTTTGTTTGAAAGTTCTTTAAGCAAAGCAATGGTTGGATGCACTGAATATTGTTCTATCAAAACTTTATCCACCGTATCCATATTCCAGGTATATAATCTATCAGACTGTAGGGCTTCCTTCTTGAGAGTTTTAGCTAAAGATGCTGTTAGTTTTTGTTTGAAGTAACATAGCTGATACTTGTATAATTTTTCTGTGCATCATGTTATGTGTGGTATAATGGATACTCCATTTTAGCCTTTTTAGGTATTCGAACCATTTGGGCACGTGGAGCTTTGTCCAGCTGCCTGTAGATTCACTTACTGGGCTATGCAAAGGGTTTGGTTTCATGATTTCATCCAGGCAAGTTTCCAGATCTTCACTTGAAGCTCTGACCATGAATTGATCCTTCTAATGCTCATTATTATTCTTGCAGTTTAAATGGTCAGCTTGATATCGCTGGAAGAGTAATTAACGTAGCATTTTTTTAATATGTATAGGTCGAAGATTCAAACCATGCTAAGAATCCATATGACTACTCTCGGTTTCAACCAGGTCTCAGCTGTTACTGATCAAGTTGTTAAACGTTTTTTTGTATCAGTGTATCACACTTTCCACCAAATGCTAATCCTAAAGCTGGAAGTGCTGAATTGGGGGATGTGAGGAAAAAGTATAACGATTAAACTGTTGAGAAACTTTTTGTTAAAAGTATTTTTGTACAATGGTTATTCTCGTTTCGACAGAGAATATTTCTATGAAATTGATATCATGAAGCTATCCTTTTCAAAAGTACAACTGTACCAATAACTGTGACATGGCATCTTTGCTTAAGTTGGCTATCTGAACAGGTCCATATAATT
>KE372368.1:1287931-1301598 GCA_000418225.1 Zizania latifolia
TCTCCGGCAGCGGCGGCGGGGTGGTCAGGAAGGCGGCGGTCGGCGAACGTGAAGACAGCGAAGGAGGGCAGTGTCGTTGCTGGCGCGACGGCGACAGGGGACAACAGTCGTCGGTGACGGGGTGCTGCGTGTGCATATGGAGGTTCCGCGACGGGGTGCTGTGTGCCACACGTTCCACCGGGACTGCGTCGACCGCTGGCTTGCGTTGTGCCGGCGGACGTGCCCGCTCTGCCGCCTGCACATCGGCGGCAGCGGCGGGAATGGACGAGCTCCAGCTCGGCGACGACCTCGTCATCTGGTTCTCCTCCCTCTTCGTCGCCGGTTAATTTGTAGTTGTAATCGATTTAGGATGCTGCCTCTTATTAATTTGCAACTTTTATTTTTTTTAATTATTTTGGCGTTTTCTCTTGCTCTGGCGTGCTGTTTGCCTACTGTAGTAGTATTTTTGGGCCTTAAATTCCACGTCCCAATTCTATCTAGTAAAAAGCAAACATACATATATAGCTTGCTATCTATATTAACCAATTCTCACTTAGCAGTATACTTGCAACAAAAATCAGTCAGGTTACATGCTTATATTAACCAATGGATGTACGTACATCCTCGTTTATTGCATGCCATCTAATTAAATAGTTAGAAATATCTAAAATAATTAGAGTGTGTTGATTATTGATGATCACCAATGGCTTCATTATTGGCGTAATCACAGCATCGATCGTTGTAACTCTCAAGATTTAATCTACGCTACTATATAATTAACGTAATAATACTTACTTAACTAGAAGATCTAGACTCTTCAATCGTTTTCCATCGAGGGAGGAAGAAGAGGAGCCGCACTGATCACCCCCGTCATCTCCCCTCGGTGCCACGCACCGATCTCTCCCGCGTCACGCACATGCCGCCGCCACCTGCAGGGCATACGCTGCTTTCCGTCGAGGGAGGGAGGAGAGGGAGAGAGAGAAGAGAGGTCAGGTTAGGTCAGTTCTTCATCCTTCGTGATGCAACTCCCCCACCTCATCTTCTTTGTTTTGTTGTGGTGAATCCGAGCTAGGATGCTATGGGAGTGAACACTTTCTGTGCTGTGAATTGTAGTTGTTTGTTATTGTGATTTTTCATGGATGGCTGTGCAGAAGAATTACCGAAGTAGAGTTTAGCTGAGATTTCGAGACAATGTGTCAATTGCTTCTTCAATTCATTAACTGTTACGAGAGGTTGATGATGGAGTGCTAATGGGGCGATGAACAGCAGGCTTAGGACTTGAGGAATTATGGTTGTAATGCCTGCATCTTCTGTTTCTTTCTGGCAATTTTCTCTGCCTGCAATGCAGTTTACAAAAAAAGGAAATGTCAGTTAGACAAACTAAACCTTAGCAATTTACTGTAGTTCACAATCAAGTTTGCAATGTGAACAGGTAGAAGAGATTTTCACCTTTAACATCTTTGACTTGCATTGGCTTTTACTTTGGGGACTTTCTCCTCAAGCTCTTCCTGACGTGCAAGTTCCCTTTCTCTAGCCTCAAGATTCCTTTCAAGGTAACACTGCAAACACAAAGAAGAAAATATCATTATTTCCAGGTGTTCCTTTTTTTTCAGTTTTCCAACACTCTGATATTAAAATTCATGTAATTTTTGTTAGAATATATGCTAGAGTACACTACCATAGAAATGGTCTTTAGTGACGGAACTTTATTGATGGATTAATGACGCCCATCAGTAATACACTTATAGTAACGAACTGTTTTACACGTGTAAGTAATGCTGCATTATTAGTGACGGGTCATAATATAGCCAGTCACTAAAGAGGGAGCACCCTAATTAGTCACGGGTCATGGTACGACCCATCACTAAATGTCACACCCTATAGTAACGGGTTATGTTGAGACATGTCACTAAAGAGGGGCACCCCCATTAGTGACGGGTCTCAGTACTAACCGTCACTATAGGGTGTGACCTTTAGTGACACGTGTTATTTTACTCATGTCATTAAAGAGCCCACAACCCTAAGGCCACCGTTAGTGACGTCTTTTTAGGGATAACTGTCACTGATGATAAGTATTTAAGGATCTCAGGTTTACCGAGCTCCGTCTTATTGCTCCCACCCGCAGCCGACTTTACCTTGTCCCATAACTGTCGACTGGCCGCAGTTAAGTCTCCAGCCACCAATCGGCTGACCACTACAGCACGCACGCGCTTGGGATGGCGACCTACATTGTTACGTACTCCGGTGCACCAGCCCGCACCATCGCTAGCACCAATGTCTGGCCGAAGGTATATTTTTGTAATATATATATATGTTGAACAAAGTGAAATAATTAGTGAATTAACAACTAATGGATTTTTAATTTACCAGTTATGAATTAATTTTGTTACAAATTTTTATATGAGTAATTATTAAAGTCGCGCAACCGATTACGTCATCTCCCGTTCGGGAGTGTTGGACTATAAATATGATCGGGCAACTGGTCATATTTATAGAAAGATGCTCCCGAATTGTCCACGCACTTTGGATAGTCCAGGGATGTGCGGCCCACGTAGCTGGACCACGTGATTCCGTACGGTTCCAAAGAGAGTTTCGGTGGTGTCTCCCTATTATTCTTCGGATACACAACCCTCTCGACCCTAAGTCGAGACGTGTATTTGGAGAACAGCGGGGAAATACTATTGAAATTTTCTCTAGAACCGCACGGGACCACGGGATCTAGCTACGCGGGCCACACATCTCCGGATGGGATTTAGGACCTATCCTTGCCTATTAGTGCCCAAAACATGTTTTAATTGCTATAAGTCATAAAATTGGATATATATGATGGTTATTTTTTGATAATTTTGTAGATACTAACAACAAGGAGCTAGATGTATCTTGATTGCCGTACTTGCAATGAATACTTTAGTGGGGTGAAGTCTTTTATGAGTACTGCTAGAGCATACATGGAAGCTAATGAAAAGACTGCAATGTGGTGTCCATGCTATGACTGTAAGAACAAGAAAAAGTTTTCAAATTTAGAATATGTCTACGACCATTTGCTAAGACGTGGATTCAAGAAGAGATATCATATATGAAACAAGCATGACGAAGAAGGAGAAAATGATGACGAAATAGATTAAATTGCTATTAAAGATGAAGGTGGGGCCGGTGATACACAACCCTCTTGACCCTAAGTTGAGACGTGTATTTGGAGAATAGCGGGGAGATGCTGCCAAAATTCTCTCTAGAACCGTACGGGACCGCAGGGTCCAGCTGCGTGGGCCGCATATCCCCAGATAGGATTTAGGACCTATCCTTGCCTATTAGTGCCCAAAGTCAAGCGTCGTACGATCGCACATTTTTTGTTATGAAACATTAAGGTCTTCCTTCTCTTAATGTTTAGATGACTACATATTCCTCTGTCGGGTCTTCTAGCTCTACCAACGATGTCGAACTAGCAATCAAGAAGCCAAGGATGCAAGCAAAGTGGCCAATGGACAAGCTAACCATCAAGGCGGTCGACAGTGATGGCCTGCCAATAGATAAAACAGACTTGCAACAGCTGAGGAAGCTTACAGGACTTATTGCACGGGAGAGGGTCCCAATAACCCTGAGGAAGTTCGACGATCTCAGTCAAGAGCAGAAAATTGCACTCTTCAGCGATGGGATCAATAATTTCCTCGAGTTTCCCGAGAATACAAAGGCGACAGCTTTAATGACTGCGATGAAGATGATATCCAAGCTATGGAGATCTCATAAAAGCAACATTATCTCAAACTTTGTTGCCAAAGACCTCGAGCCCTTCTAAAGGTACCCGTACCTGAAAAAGGAGGACCAGGACCAATTTATCATCATGAAGAGCTCAGTTGAGTTCAAGGCAGAAAGCTCTGCCAAGAAAGAGCTCCGGGCTAGGAATAAGCTACCCCACAACCTTGGCACAACTGGTTATGTGGGGAAGAAAGATAAGTGGTTGGCCAAAGATGCCAAGATGGCCAGTGAGGGCAAAGAAAATCTATGGCAACAGTTTTCTGGCAGAGTGCAATCGCTTCTAAGGGCCCGGGGGAGACTGACAAAGAGCGGTGAAGTCACGTGGACCTCGAGCGAAGCAACGTCAGTGACTCAGAAGGTTAGAGATTTGGCTGTGTAGATGTCAGAAGGATTCTTCACTGCCGTGCGGGAGCAGGATAAACTTACAAGTGCTCTCGGCAACCTAGAGCACCCTAGTCACATGCGGGGCGTCTCTAGCTCGCAAGGCTAGAAGTATGGTTTCCCGGACAATGCTGACATGTACAAGAAGCGAAAAAGGTCCGGGGGAATCGATGTGGAAGCGATCTCACAGAAAATCAAGAAGGATCTATATGTAGATATCGCGAGGAGCTTATCTCTACAAGGTATCATCCTTCCAGATCAAGCTACATTGGATAGCCCTGCTTGTGTCAGAAAGAGTAGCTGTGCATCAAGAGATGTCGAGCAGCAACGACCAGAAGTGACCCCACAATATTACAGCGGTTTGAAAGACACAATTGACCAGCTAACTGAACCAACCATGTGCAAGCTTATCTTAAAGCCTAGGGGTATTAAATTGAGGTGGCAAGGGGTGTGGTCTACCCATATCAGCATGAGCTACACAATGTGCCAATAAGAGAGGGATGTGTAGTGGTGTCTATCGATTTTGTGCACCCTAACATGGAAAACATCGTACTGCCTATTTCTTCGAATGACGAAATCATCACTCTACGCGATGCACATCTAACAAGGGTACAATGGAACCAGGTGGATATTTTCGTCGATGTCAAGACTTCTGCAAGCTAGGTTCATGCTCAACCTCTAGCTACACCTACTACTCAACATTCTGCACCTATCGAGCAAGGTAAAAGTGTCACCGCTGTTCCACCGCCCAAGAAGCCAACGGTCACAAAGACCAAAATAAAGAAGATTGCCGGCAGAAAGTCCAAAAATGTTGCAAAGCCTAATGTGGTATCAACCTGGACTCAGACAAACCCTAAGTACCAAGCTGACAAGGCTTTGCTCCCTCAAGATCAGCTAAGGAAGGTTGGGCAAGCCGTAATGGACCTCCATGCATTCTACCTGAATAGCTGCAACAACAATAAATTTTTAGTTACTGTAGTGTACAAGCAATAGAATTTCTGTACCAGCGACAACTATTTTTTGCTTTGCTTCGAGGATCTATATAATCTTTTCAATATGAATGCTCTCGACATCAGCTTGTTGCGGTGCTGGACATTGTAAGTCACTTAACCTAGTCTTTCAATTAAAGTCGACATGTAATTATGTGGTATTAATTACTCTTTTATATCTGCAGGCTAATGTGGCAAGAATGTAAGAAGCGACCATTCAAAGTTTTTGACCCACAGCTGTTAGCAATGGCATCCATCGTGAATGATAGAGAGTCATGCGTCGACTACGTATATAAGGTACTCTCCAATTGCACCGCAAGAGAATTTTTAATGGGCGTAGACCACTTGGATGGACATTATGTCCTACTACTCTTCTCCCCCAAGTGGAACATTGTATGGTACATCGACTCGGCAAGACCGTTAGGACCGAATGGCGATCGCACCGAGAGAGACTACTCGATAATCAGAAGTATAATCGATGAGTAAGATTTTCTTCACTTTATTACTATAAGTTTAACCTTTAACCTGTTCTCGCTTAACTCAATTTTGTTAAACCTCGTTATAGAGTTTTCGGTGTCGGTCTCAGAACATCAAACACAGTTAGTGCATAAAACCGTAGTGCCGGTAAGTCTCTAAATATTTGCCTTTTCAAAATTAAATATATCGTCCAAACTAATCGTGTATTTTTATAACAGTGCTACACTCAACCTCCTAGAAACCAATGCAGGTTTTATGTCACACACCATATGATGTTGGTCCTAAAGATAGCGGATCTTAAATCATCCGACGTAAGATATTATCATGTACTTCATTTCAATGTTGAATTTACGTTTCACTTATGTAGACATCAACTAACGTAAAAAACTTAATTTACAGGAATTCAATATACCTGAAGGTAATCTTAGCGAGATTGACTTGCAGGCTATCCGATCATGGCTAGCGTCATTTCTTTTTGACAATGTCTTCAAACCGGAAGGCGCTTTGTATTATAAAGGCTCGTATTAATGTTTGTTAGTTGTGAACTTGTGATGTAATATGACTTGTAACATTTGATAAAATCTATGATATTTGTAATACAATTTGTGATGTGTGCTTTGATTCTGTAATATGATTTGTGTTGATGGCATTCTGTGATGAATTATGTGTTGTTTGCAATGTACAATATTGACTGCCAAATCCTAGTTTTGATTTAGGATGTAGCCAAAAAATTATTTTTTATAATATGACCATAACATTAGTGGCGGGTCTAAATAAATACCCGTCACTAAAGGTTCTCTATAGTGACGGGTGTTAGTTACTCTCCATCACTAAAGGGTCCCTCTAGGTCCACGTCGCGTCTGACATGACCTCATTTAGTGATGGGTAACCACTGAGAACCGTCATTAAAGGTAGACTATAGTGACGAGTGAAAAGTATCGACGGTCATTATAGGTTGATCTTTAGTGACGGATCATAATGTTTACCCGTCACTAAAAGGGGTCATGCCGGACACGACGAGGGTCTGGAGGGACCTTTTAGTGATGGGTGTTTAACCATCACTAATGACAGGGCTTTACTGATGCGATAAAAGTAATGGAGGACATGCTCGTCACTAATGTACGTTATTACTTGTCACTAAAGTGCTTTTCTGTGGTAGTGAGTATATTTCTCTTCTCTGTAATTTTCCCATTATATAAGGTGTTTTATGCATATTTGCCTTCTTCTCTCATGCACATGTATATCTTGGGCATTAGCCCCTAAATCAATCTAAGAGAGAGTTTTATCTCAACATAGTATCAGAGCAAGGTTCTAAGGTTAGGGTTCTTTCCTGCTCTAGATGTTGCTGCTGTGCCGCTGTTCTTGCTGGAGCGCCGTCACTCTTCTGCTGCACCAGCGCCTCGCCAGGTGCTGCTGCGCCGTCGCTTCTCCCTGACCTGTGCACAAGTAGTGCTTCTAGGGCTGCCTCCTGCACGCGCCTCTCTTGGCTGCTGCCGCTGCACCTCTTTTCTCTCTCCTGCACGTGCCTCTCTCTCTCTTGGCTGCTGCCGCTGCAGCCCTTTCCTCTCTCTCCTGCTCGTGCTCTTCCCCTTGCGGCTGCCGCTGCAGCGGCGAGGCAAATCCTGTCGCCACTGCAGGCAGGGCCTGGAGTCTTCTCCCTCGCTACTGCTACGGGGCCTGGGTCCTTGCGCCCCTCCTCTCACGTGGCTTTGCAGGGGACAGGGGCTTGTGCTAGTGCTCTTCATGAGCATTCAGCTGCTGCGTCCAATAGCTTTGAAGCAGAGATGAACAATTAGCTCTCTTGAAAAAAGAAAAAAAGAGGTGACATTGTCTTCAGAATCTTCTCCCATGCACTATTTTTTTCCTCGTTGTTTGGTGATTTTTTATGACTCAAATTTCTTCGAGTGGTCTTCTTGTTTTCGTCTTCACATATATGAACTTCGGCTATGGGATTTTCTCACACGTAATCTACCCTATCCTATTCATCCCGTCGTTCCTGCTACAGCTGTGATTCTGAAGGGAACTTCTGATGAAGAGAAGAAGAAGATGACAGATGATTATGAGGATCAGATGTCGAGTTATGCAGCTCAGTTTACTGCCTATAGGACTTGGTCTGATGAGAATGCTCGTGCTGGTTGTATCTTGGCTGCTAGCATGATTGATCGTCTGAGTATTGAGATTGTGCATCTTGCTACCTCTCAGCAGATGTGGACTCGTGTTCGTCACCTTCATGAGCATTCTGGACAGGCTAAGTTTCCTTTTACTAGTGGCAGTATTGGGTTTATTTTTTGGTGCACCTATTGTCACAGGGATGGTCTTGTGGAGGCTTATTGTTATCGAAAGAGAAAGGCTCAACAACATCGCGGTGGCTGTTTTACACAGAGTAGCTCTCCTGGTTCATCGGGCTCTCAGAGGATTTCTACTGGTTCAGGTGCTGAGACACATGAGATTCTCATAATGCTCTGTCACCTTATGGCCTCTGCTGCTTCAGGCTCTGCTGGCTCTGTACCTCTTGCTGGTTCTGCTAGTGTTGCTTCTTCTAGTGAGGGATCTCATTCAGCTTCCACTTCAGGTACTTTATCTTGGATCCTTGATTATGGTGTCTCCTTTCATATGACTCCTGATAGCACTAGTCTTTCTTCTGTTGTTTCTCCTTCTATTCTTATCACTGTCCAAACTATAGATGGTTCATCTTTACCTATTATAGGGAGAGACACTCTTATGTCTTCATCCCTTCATGCTCCCTTTGTTTCATATGTTCCCAAATTAATCATGCAGCTTATATCCGCTAGGCAACTCACAGATCATGAATATCGTGTGATTTTTGATTCTGATTCTTGTCATATTCAGGATCGTAACACCGGCCTCCTGATTGGTACTGGCCCTCATTGCCATGATTCTCAATGTCTTTGGGAACTTGATTGGCTTTGTCTCAATACTGCTTCCACCAGTCCCGTTGGTTCCACTTTTGTTGTTTCTACTGCTTCATCATTCGCTCAGTGGCATCATTGTTTAGGTCATCTCTGCAGATCTTGTTTGTCCACTCTAGTTCGCCGTGGTCTTCTTGGATCTGTTTCTGGCAATGAGTCCTTAGCTCAGTGTCAGGGTTGGCATTTCGGCAAGCAACTTCAGCTCCCCTATCACTCTAGTGAATCTGTGTCCAAGCGTTCTTTTGATCTTGTTCATTCTTGTAACATACCCAAAATTATAAAACTAAACAAATGCATGATAAGCAATCAAATGGGACTCCCTCTGCATTTTGAATTTATTTTGGAGTTTAGCATGCATCAAACAAATGCATTCATATGCATCAAGAACAATAGAAAATTTTGTGTGAACAATATATTACTCCAATAATTTAATAAAAATTTTACAAAATATATTACCTAACTAATATTCTCCTATAAAAATTTCATAAATTTTGGACTTAATTTGATAGCTCAAATCAACACAGCAATACCACTCGAAATCTGAAAATAAGCTTACTGTATAGCCTAATTTGCAAATTTACTCAGGACAAACCATAGCTGGTTTAACTTTGGAACTTGGTCAGTAGGTGGAGAAAAACATCCTCTACCATCAGTATAAATTTTGAATTTTTTGAAAAAGTGCAGCGCTAACTTTTGACTCAACCAAAACACATTAGTGATCAAAAACTGCACACTAGCAGTCCTCGTTTGCTCCTCCTCTCACTGTTTGTGGGCCACCCTAGAGCTAGAATCTACCCGTCAGCCACTCTTTCTATCACTCCACCCCGGTCCATGGCCAACCAGCCCACTGAAACAGCAAGCACACCCACAAACCGCCTCCATGCATGGGTAACACGTGTGCTAGCAATGCTACGTGTTCAATGCCAAGGCTTGCCTTTAACCTCTCTGACCAGGTCGCCCAACCTCCCTCTCTCTCCCAGTGTCCAGCCGAGCAATGGAGAGAGCATGAGCTGCTTGATTCGTCCACTTTTCTCTCGCCGACCATGAGGAAGACGGTGAAGCCAACTCACCGATGATCATCGGTTAGCCAATATAGCTTGCGTTCTCTCATCTCCAATGCCTACTATTCATTTTTGCTTTTGGACTCATCTCCATTCCGCCATTGCAGCAGCGGAAACACCGATGAGCTCCAGCACGTTCTAGAGCGTGGTCAGGATGTGTCCGTGGCATCGTGCTCGCGTTCCGGCCACCTCGGTCCACTCCTAGCTGAGCCATCGTGCCATTAGATTCGTGTTAATAGCAGGACCAAAACCCCTCAAGTAGCTCGGCCAAAGACGTAGCGAGCAGGAAGATCGGGGTTTCCTTCCTCATCTCTGGTGCTAAGCCTCCACCGTCAATTTCTCCCTCTCTAGTGAGATTTAGCGTGATTCGTCACTCTCACACCATATATGAGACCTCCTCTATCTTGTGCATACACTAATTTGATGATTTCTTGGCTAGTCTGTGCTGTCCACGGTGAACCGGAAACTTTCAAGTCACCTCATCGTCACCGGTGCAACTCCGGCCATCCTAAGGTACACCGCGAACACCATTAGATTCACCTCAGTTCTCTAGCTCCATTTTCATGGTTAGCCCATTAAGATATACCATTTTAAGTTGCCATTTCCCATGAGAACAATCTCCTATATGCCTCCTCTGTTCGTGTGGACTGGAGGAAGAAGAAGGACCTGTTTATAAATTCCAGGGACCTCTAGGACTATTCTGAAACTAAACGGCTGAAACTTAAAAAATTCATAGAAAATTCATCCGAACTCCAAATGGGTTGAAACTAATTTTTTTTGTTTCATAAAAATGTGCTCTACAATCTAGTAAACTCAGAAAGTAGAGAACTTTCACCCATAATAGCAGTTTAAATAAATAACCACTGTAATCATACTACATGTATATAAACTTTAACCTTTAATAACTTTATCATGCTTAATCTAAAAATAAAAATAATTTCACCTAAATTCATTTAGAATCCAACATCACTTGTTTTATGAATATCATGACATTTTAGCATATTTTATTTTTGATGTTATTTGAAGCTATTTGAATCGCACGTTTAAATTTGTTAGACGAATAACCGATAGTCAACGAAGAACTTGTTCTGGATCAAGGGGAAGTGGAGGAAATTGCTGAGTAAGGCAAGCACCTATTCATCCCTCCTTTGAACATGTTGTATCCTATATATTTTGCAAATGTTTTATTATTTATAGAGTTGCATGTGATGATTTATAAATATGGGTATCGATAGAGTTATCCCAATTACTGTATTTCCTACCTTGTTAAGTTGATCCCCTTACTTTTGTATCCCTATGATTTGGGATAGATTGTGTTCAAACACAAATTGGGTATATCCGAGCTACTATTATAGCTATTGCTTAGCCATGTTTAGAAAGTACGATGGTTACAACAACAGAATAATCACCTTTCAAATTAGCTATCTTAAAGTGTTATGCAAAGAGGTTTCCTTTGTTATCTATGAGGATGAAAACTGAAAATGAATTATGCTAAGACTTGGGTAGCAAGTGGTGTGCATATGGTGGTAGTTGCGCACCGATAGGGGGAGTGTTCGCCCGAGTCGATTAAGGACCGAACTATGTGTCATCAACTAAGAATCATGGTGCAACCACATGTTATTTATGGGGTGATCTTTGTTATAAAGTTATTCATTGTTTAGCCTTGCATTAGGAGGCCATGGTAGTAGGAGCAGGGCCTACGAGACTGTTTGTCAGAGCTACCCATGTATACACGTTTAAGCATATCCAATACAATGGTTTAAGTGCCTTGTTGAGTGAATGGTTTGTTCATCTCATGGCGTTAGGACCAGCGAGGGCCCCTTGGCCTAGCGACACTAAGGTTGCTCCTAGTGTGGATAAACACTTATCGGGCTCATGCAAAGATAGGCTTTGGATAATGAAGTAACTTCATCATGAGCTAGTAGAAATGGGTACCGATTGGCATCACGTGACATGGTAGACATGGTTACTAGCTTGTGTCATGTGGGTAAAGTGCACAACCTCTGTAGAGTGTTAAAACTAATCGATTAGCCATGGTCACGGTCATGAGTAGCTTGGTGAAATGATACTAGTATAGTGTTGGTAATTGCAAGGGAAATTGTAAGACCGGGTATGATGGTAAATGGTATTTATCTTTCTTTTGCCGGGATGGCTAAGAACATTTAAATGTTTACTTGCTGCCATGGAGGGCACAAGTCTGGTGTCATGACGTTACATATATATGTTGTTACTATTATTTACATCTTGATTTATAAAATTCTGCCGTAACTTACTACTATTTATTATTATGAACCGAAACTTGCTTTATGCTGAAAATAAACTATAAATGCAGCCCTCTTTGATCTCAGCTTGCAATTAGAAATATGTTTTCCCAAGGTGTTTGCCAATACATTCATGTATTGACCCACCTCGTGTGGATGTTGTTCTTTTAGATTTGGATGCAGGAAGCGTATGCCTAGTGACGAGTACTTCACGTCTATTTTCGGGGATTTCGATGATGGCTCTTTCTAGGGTGGTTCCTAGCTGGTTGCCTGTGTGGTCTTGGTAGATGGGCATACCGAGGAACTTTTGTACTTTTGCTACTCTTTCCGCTGCGTTTGAACTCTTTTATTTGGCTGGTCGGCCCTATCTCTAATGTATGACCTATGTACCGTTTAGTTAAGAACCTTGTTATCTATTTATGTATGTGTATGTTGTATGGATGTGATGACAAGGTTGTGGATGCAAGTACTAGCCACTGATCATGGGACTAGTATGCTATACGCTCCAGGTATTCGGGAATTCCATCCTCGGGTGCCGACAATTCTAATGTATGGGATCCAGCTCCCTTCATTTCAAAAGGGAGTCACAGATATTATATAATCTTTATTGATGATTTCTCTCGGCACACCTGGATTTATTTCATGACTCATCGTACCAAGGTGTTATCCATCTATAAGACTTTTGCTACTATGATCTGTACTCAGTTTGATACTTCTATTCGTGTTTTTCGTGCTTACTCGGCAGGAGAGTATCTTTCAGGTGCTCTTCGACATTTTCTTTCTGAGCAGGGCACCTTTTCTCAGTTTTCTTGTCCTGGGACTCATGCTAGAATGGCGTTGCTGAGCGTAAGCATTGCCATATTCTTGAGACTGCTCGTGCTCTTATGATTGCTTCTTCTATTCCACCACACTTTTGCGCTGAGACTATTTCTACTGCTACATATTTGTCCAACATCCAACCCTCGCTCGCTCTTTAGGGTGGGATTCCTCTTGAGGTTCTTTGTGGTAGAACGCCTGACTATTCTAGTCTTCATCTTTTTGGTTGTGTTTGCTATGTTCTTCTAGCACCTCGTGAACACACCAAGTTGATCGCCCAATCCGTTCAGTGTGTGTTCTTGGGATACAGTGCTGAGCATAAGGGATATCGTTATTGGGATCCTATTAATCGATGGGTTCGTATTTCTTGTAACGTTACCTTTGATGAGTCTTGTTCCTTTTATTCATGTCCCTCCTCTGATGTTTCACCTAGATCCTTGACTGAGCCTCTTCTCTTCCTGACTCTTCCTGGTGCTACTTTGTCTTCTGCTCCACTTTTGTCTCCTCCTGTAGTACCTTTTTTTAGAGTTCCCTCCTCTGATTCTAAGACATCTCCCATGGCTCCTGCTCCTGAGACTCCCTCTTCTGCTTCATTGTTGCCATCTTCTGATGTCTCTATTTTTCCTTCTAAGCGCCTGTGATACATGTCTATACACGTCGTAGGCAAGTCCCAAACTCTCCTCCTGTGCCATCTCCTCTTGCTGACCTATCCTCTGCTATTCCTGCTCCCGAGCCCGCTCGCTATGATCTTCGTGATCGTCGATCATTGAAGCCTCCTACTCGTTTTGGTTTTGCCGGTGCTATTCTTTCTGAGCCATCCTCTTACCGTGATGCCATTCTTCATTCAGAATGGCAACTTGCTATGGCAGAGGAGCTTGCTGCTCTTGAGCGCACTAACACTTGGGATATTGTTCCTTTTCCTCCTCATGTTCGTCCTATCACATGCAAGTGGGTCTATAAGGTCAACACTCGCTCCGATGGTTTCCTTGAGCGCTATAAGGCTCATCTTGTAGCGCGTGG
>KE372368.1:1315710-1331878 GCA_000418225.1 Zizania latifolia
TCGGCCACCGGTGCCTCCCCAGCCTCTCCCCCCTCTCCGCGCTAGCTCGCCACCGCCGTCATCGTTGGCTCGCTACCCCACCCTTTACCGGCCACCTCCTCCAACTCGACCACCTCCTCTGCTGTCGGTATGTATTTTTTCATGTTTAGCGGTAGTTTTATTTAAAATGCACTAATTTGTTGCAATGTACAAGTTTTAGAAATTATAAACATGTTTGCTTAAATTGTAAACAGTATTGGGCGTAGATGATGGGCGGCTCTTATTCTGGTCAGATGGGCCAATCTCCGTCACCGACGCCACCCCCTCCTGCACTCCCTCAACCTCAACTATCTCCGCACACTACACATAGCGGCAATGTGAGTTTCTAACCCTGTAATCATTATTTTTGCTATATACAGTTATGCTAACTAACTCCTTTTTGCAGTGGCCATCATCGGGATCGAATCAGCCTTGGAATCCTTGGGAGTCACGAGATAAGTAAGTTGTAAACTTTTTAGTTGCCTAACTTTGTAATGCACTTGTGGAGTGAATTGTTATGGAGGACTTTATGAAGTTATAATGATATGTGATGTGACTTGTGAAATGTGAATTTATGATGAAATGAGATACATATGTGAATGTGAATGTGATGAATTTGGGATGAAATATGAATTTGTGATGAATTCAGGATGTAATGTGAATTTGAGATGAATTTGTGATGAAATCGGGATAAAATATGAATTTGTGATGAATTTAGGATATATATGTGAATGTGTATGTGGATTTGTGTATATGTGTATGTGAATGTACTGAATTTTATAAAAAATTGAAATTTTTTTTGAGGGTTTGCCGCATAGAATCATGACACGTGGTGTGTTCTGGCGCATTCTGACCCGTTTCGCCGAGTGCCCGGATGTGGTTCGCCGAGTGCCCTACGTGGCACTGGGCAAAGCCACGAACCCGGCAGCGCCCGGGGGCGCACCACATGTCTGGCCGAGTGCATGGACACATGGGGCGCCCTCTGGCGAACATGTGTCGGTTCACTGAGTGCCCAGTGTGGCACTCGGCAAACGCGTCGTCAGGGGCCCCGACCGTTAGCCATTTTTTTGTGCCGAGTGCCACGTCAAGCACTCGGCGAAGCCAACGTGGCACTTGGCGAAAGGTTCATCGAGTGCCCGATAAAAAACACTCGGCGAATCCCTATTCGCCGACAGCGGGTTCGCCAAGTGTTCTTCGCTGAGTGTGGCACTCGACGAAGCCTTGGCCGAGCGTAAAAGGGGCTTCGCCGAGTGCCTGTGGCACTCAGAGAACCCGCTGTGTCCCGTAGTATACGTAATACAAGCAAATTTATTATTATTCTTCTATGTAAATATAATACAAGTACTGTTCACTTTGTCATCCTTACATTGGTTTGTTTGAAAGTACTTTAAGCCAAGCAATGGTTGGATGCACTGAATATTGTTCTATCAAAACTTTAGCCCAGGTATATAATCTATCAGACTGTAGGGCTTCCTTCTTGAGAGTTTTAGCTAAACATGCTGTTAGTTTTTGTCTGAAGTAACATAGCTGATACTTGTATAATTTTTCTGAGCATCATGTTATGTGTGGTATAATGGATACTCCATTTTATCCTTTTTAGGTATTCGAACCATTTGAGCAAGTGGAGCTTGTCCAGCTGCCTGTAGATGCTTACTGGGCTATGCAAAGGGTTTGGTTTCATGATTTCATCGAGACAAGTTTCCAGATCTTCACTTGAAGCTCTGACCATGAATTGATCCTTCTAATGCTCATTATTATTCTTGCAGTTTAAATGGTCAGCTTGATATCGCTGGAAGAGTAATTAAGGTAGCATTTTTTAATATGCATAGGTCGAAGATTCAAACCATGCTAAGAATCCATATGACAACTCTCTGTTTCAACCAGGTCTCAGCTGTTACTGATCAAGTTGGTGTACAAGTTGTTAAACGTGTTTTTTTATCAGTGTATCATACTTTCCACCAAATGCTAATCCTAAAGTTGGAAGAGCTGAATTGGGGGATGTGAGGAAAAAGTATAAGGATTAAACTGTTGAGAAACTTTTTGTTAAAAGTATTTTTGTACAATGGCTATTCTCGTTTCAACAGATAATATTTCTATGAAATTGAGATCATGAAGCTATCCTTTTCAAAAGTACAACTGTACCAATAAATGTGACATGGCATATTTTCTTAAGTTGGCTATCTGAACAGGTCCATATAATTTACTAAGATCGGTCTCAGTCTCCTTGAATATGAGCATGATGCCTTTTCTTGGTTCTCTACTTAGACCTGTCAATGTTTTTGAAACAATAATGTGCTAATATTGGGATGGTTTTACTTCTAAGTTATTTTCAAACACTTTGTTTAAGTTTTCAACCAAGGAAGGTTAGCTCTCATGATCTCATCTGTAGTTGGTCCTGATTTATAGGATTTATGTGCTAGGACCTGAAACAAAGTTTCTGTTTTTCCTACATAATTAATCCATATTCTTAATTCTTGTAGCACAATACCAGCTATATTCTTTAGTTGTAAGCATCAACCATGCAACCACTATCGTTGGCATAACTTTTTCTGATTTTCATCTCTTGGTCATATTATTTTGAGGCTACAGCCACATCTTTCAGTTGGTCATATTATAACATATAGATGCTTAAAAATCTGCTGACTGTTTGGTTTGAGGAATAGATTGATCCTAGCTGATCTTGTGTTGTGTGAGCTTTTGCCTTAGATTTGAAATTCTGCAAACTTTTCTGAATTATCGGGTAGGATAAATCTTAGACTTATTTTGGTCATTGAGGTGGATGTGATCAAACCCAGATCTCCCTGCCAGAGTTACACCATGCAATCATGAGTGCTGATAATATTTATTGTCCTATGGTCAAGATACATTTGGCATGTGGCATAAAAATTGTCAAGACCATTCTTTTTGGTTTGATGGAAACATTCTTAGTACTGTTATATCAGTTAGCATTCCTAAAAAATCACTTCCACTGCATCTCCTTTGAAAACTTCTTTTGTGGTGGTATTGGTACTCCTGGATTGCCAGCTGCTTCAGTAATAGGTGCTCCTCCATTTTAGATGCATCAGTAATACGTTTTGGTTTGTGTATCAATTTGTTCAATTTTAGATGCTAGCCTTCCATTTTTGATTGTTTGATTTGAAATGTTCACCAATTGTATATGTTTGCATCTGACCAATCTTACTGAATGCCCTTTTTTTACAGACAGATCCTGATTTTGATTTGGATATTAAAGACGATGTCCAGGAGGAATGCTCAAAGTTTGGTGCAGTGAATCACATTTTTGTTGATAAGTAAGTAGTTGGCACACTTTTTCTTTGACAAATTATCTTGAGTTTCTTAGGATAAGCATAGCGCAGTCATCTTAAACATTGGATGCAACCTCTCTGCAGATACTTTCAATGCCCACCTAAATATTGGGATAATATGCAGTCGAAAACACTAACTAGGTCGAGACCACCATATAAAGGTTTCAACAATTGTAAAAAAAAAGATGACTTGAAGGTAAGGTGATATTAGACAAACCCCCACATTTCATTTGTGAGATGAAATTGACAAACAGCAAAGAAAAAGAAAAGGAAAAAAAGGAAAAGAAAACAAGGAATTGTTTGCTCTTTGGGAATTTCATATCTCACAAATGAAGTTGAGTTTGATCTTGAAATTTTGTGTGGCTGTCTAATATCACCCTCCCTAGTCCCTATTTTTAATTTTTTTTTGAAAACTTTATATGATAGTTTCCACCTAGATTGTGGTTTGCAGTGCATATTTTCCCTAAATACTGTTAGGGTAAAGTAACATTTGCCTCAACAATATACCCTGTTATTTGATCAACGGCCCACACCGTCATCCAAGGCATGTTAAGGTTCCTGTAATCCTGTTAGATATTTCAATGTACTCACGTTTTTGTGGGCTTTGGGCTTTTATCTAATCTGCTTGGAAGGCTGTCCATAGTCTGTCAAGGTTCATTTTTATCACACAACTCCGGTAGATTCAGCCCATGTCAGTACAAATGCGCAATGCTATTTTCAAGTCCAACTTATCAAAACCTACAGAATGATTCACATGGTACTATCTGTTTGCTTCCAACTTAGCATCGTTTAACATTGGTTCCTGCTAATATTTTGGAACAGTACCTGCATTTTGGTAGTGTTGCCGCCGCGATAAATGCTCAACGTGCGCTTCACGGGAGATGGTTTGCAGGAAAGATGATTACAGCGACCTTCATGGTAAGGATAACATAATCATGTCATTGTTTTTTGCCAGGGCGTAGCTTCCTCGGCCACACTGCACGACCTGCCTCCTAGGTAGCCTTTCGCCCCTTCCCTGTGGCCCCTGCCCCCCTCACCGGTAGGGATGGCAGTCGATACCACGGCCACGAGTAGTACGTATTTATATCCATACCTATGAAGAATTCTTATATTCGTACCTGTATCCGTATCCATAAAGAATTCTAATATTCTGTATATGTACCCGTTACCCATTCTCCGTGATGGGTAAAACCAATACCTATACCTGATACCCATGGACGCCATATACCCGCAGGTATACCCATTTACCCGCATGGAGAAAGCTGCAATCACAGCTCCATTACTAGCGTTGATGCCGACACTTGGTGCTATAGGAAGGGTGAACAAGAAGTTACTGAGACGGAAAGGGAAAGTAAGAGGTTAGATACGTAGGAGCCGATGATCGAGAAGGATTCCTATGTATGTCGTTGACTGCCTCTTGTACTCCTGGTCTAATAGTTATAGTATGGTGGATTTAACCTATTTTTTCTTAGAATATATACATATATATATATATATACATGGTATCAATCGCCAATCTGTTAGGTGTCTTCTGGCTGCTTGTTTCTGCTTGGATCCGCCCTTCTACACTTGCCCAAACTCACACTGTTTGTTGCCTTTTCATTGTCAACCGTTGGTACTTGAGTTGGGGATTATGAAACCATCTACTCTCCCGATCCTATAATATTACAACCTAGGACCAAATTTAATATTTCATAATACAACGAATCTAGACAGCGCCACTGATCCACGCGCGATATCTTGAGCCAGCCCATTTAGTGCCCTTGATCCACGTGCTAGCAATGGAGCTAATGCCGGTGACGTTGGTGATGAGCATGAGCTTTGAGCTCGAAGTAGTTGAAGCTTCTGATGATAAAGCGCACGCCGCCGCTGTGCCAGCACTTGACCCACTGGTAGAGCACCGGCACAGTTCCAGCACCATAGACACCGATCCGCTCACTCCCATGGTGGCAGAGACATGTCGAAGTGCTTCTGTGGTGGGTTGCACCAATTGCCGTTGTCACCAAACAACAGGCTTAAAATAAAATCATCACTAAGTTGCATCAGTTTATCTTTCATTGCCTCTTTTATTGCTTGTATGATGTGTGAAGTGTTGGGTTATGGGGAGGTTACGCTAGCATGAAATTCAAAAAATTTACCCCATTCACCCAGGAACCATGCGTGCAATGGGATCATACATCAATACCTCTAGCCACGAAACGCACTAGGGCAGCGGAAGTAAAGTTGGTGAAGCGCGTCCTCGATGAACTTCATCCAGATCCATCCATTCGTCGGCGATGAAGACGACGTAGTCTGGCGATCTCCACGGGAGAAGATCAGCACCGCAGTCGCAGCGGTGCCTCTACGGTATCCACACGTACAGGGACGGGATCACATCACGTCAGTATGCTAGTACCACGTGTGAGGATAGGAGAGAGATGACCACAGCGAGTGCGGCCAGGAGGAGGTGGCGGCTAGGGTTAGGGTAGAGCAGCAGCCTTTTTGTCCTAGCCCCTCCTCTCCTTATATAGTGCCCTCTCATGGGCCTTTAATCAGTATTAAAGCCCAACAGATCTAATCTGTTCGTCTGGCCCAGAAGTTTTGGTCTAGGCCCAGAACTTCCGAAAATAACCTTCTGTACGAATTTATTTCTGTTCGGAACTTCCGATCCAACCGAAACTTCCGGACCCGAAACTTTCGGTCCAACCGGAACTTCCGAAAATAACATTCTGTATCGATTTATTTTGACCCAGAACTTTCGGTTCATCTAGAATTCACCTTTCAGGCAGGCCTGGAACTTCCGGTCCAACCAGAACTTTCGGTTCCTCCAGAAACCAAAATTGGGGCTGGCCCAGAACTTCCGGTCGCACTGAAACTTCCGGTTGCTCCAGAACCTAGAACTTCCGGTTCCCCAGAATTCTCTTGGGCATATTTCTATCAAGAAGTATATCAACATTGTTTGTTTTAAACTGTATATCTATAGCCAATCTTCCTTTTAAACTATATATCTGTTGACACCAGAAATTGGACCGACGCACCATCAGCGTGACAAACCAGAGGGCTGGCCTGATGGGTCACCGATAGAAGCTTAATGGATGAGGACGGGATGCGCGTGATGTGGGCTGATACTTCGTGATGTTTATTGTTTAGTTAGCAAATAATTAGAGTTAGTTAGGATTCTGTGTTATCCACATATAGTGTGTCTACCCGGCTATAAATAGGTAAGCCCAGGGTCATTGTAAAGGAGTTCATACAACCAATCAATCAACCCTTCAGCGCATCGCCAACTTTAGGTATGTAGCATTAGGGTGATTCCCCGTCAGGATCAGGCTGCATCGGTTGAGTTCGATCTCTGATCACGACGGGGATAGACCACTTGGTAGACTGATTAGTATATTCATGGCTTTCTCGATTGAGTCCGATACTGTGATTAGATTGAGTAGGTCTGCTAGTTATCGGTTGAACGCATTGGTTCGCTTTTTCATAATGTGCTTTGTTGCTCAAATTCATGCGTTTGCCAATCACGCCGAGTTAGTAGGTTGTTTCAGATTAGATCATATGCCGATCATTAAATATGATGCTGTCTCAGTTGAGTCTGATCGATGGTGTTGGAAGAAACACATACGAGTTGGTTTGATCTAATCTATCAGCTTGACGTTCATCAGAGTTTTAGCCAATGGGTTGTCTATTATCTGATGGATCGGTTCAATTTCATTCATGTTAGTTCTGATATGATATCTTTATGATGCATCGATTTAGTTCGAACTGTAGAGATTAACGTGGCAGGATATTAGTACTTGAACCAATTGTCAGAGTTTGTTATATTTTATATGCCTTACACGATGCATCAAAGTGTTTATAAGTGCTATCGAAGCCGATGCCGATGGGCTATCGTCGATAGTATTAGGACATCTCACGTTTGTTTCCTTGTCAATTACAGGATCAAATTAACTGGCATGCTCTATACACCTCTGAGTTATTTAGGACCTACACTAGAGCTAAGCAGACTCTCCCAGGCCTTCGAGTGTGAAGGTGCAGAAATTCCTGTGTGATTTTTGTGTCAACACGCTTTCTTGGCACGCTCAGTGGAATATTTTCACAAGGTTCAAAACGTTTCCTCTTCATCGACGTCATGACTTGGAAAGAGATCGAGGAAGTCAACAATGCCATCATCCCGATCGCCATGGATGTTTTGTCCAATGAGCAGAGGAGAGAGGTACAGCAAAGCATCATAGATTTCCAGAAGCTGTGCTTGGAATCTTTCAGTATGACCCAGCGTGGGCCGATTCAGAAGAGCCAACTTTCAATTCCATCTCTACAAGGAGAATCGACCAATTAGAGCCCACAGAATCTGAGATCGTTCTAGAACACGGTTAACGAGGTAGTGAATCACGCACTCATCAATAAATCCGGTGTGTTGGTAAATACTTTACATGGGTTGATTAGAAAGATAGTGAATGGATCCATCGCTCAAGAATTTCCTCAAGGACCAGTCTACCTTCCACAGAGGTCATCGGCGCCCATCGTTTTGAGTTCACCTCCACCAATGACAACCCTCGTGCCACCAGTCACATACGGGATTGAGCGCAACATGGTACCAAGCCTAATACCACCAGCCTCTATACCGATCAGCGTGCAGCCATAGACTTATCAACCTCAGGCGGGTGCACCTCCGTCGGGGTACCATCAAATGGCTTATTATGGGCCTCAACGTCACCAGATGGGTTTTGAAGTTGTTCTGCCCTAGAACAATTATCAGCATCAAGAGAGGGCAGCAACGTCGATACAGCATTATTCGGTGCCACAAGAAGATGATTTCGCCTTCAAGATCACAGAGATTATGAGAGATCAGTTTAGGCTCAAGCCAAAGGAGCAGAGTTATATGTATCGGCATCTGTATCCAGATTGGTTCAATAGAGTGCCGCTACCAAACAGATATAGAGTCCCTGATTTTTGGAGTTTTCTGGTCAAGACAATACTTCGATAGTTGAGCATATTAGTCGTTTCCTCGTGCAATGTGGAGAGGCATCAGCTGAAGAGGTGCTCAAAGTTAGATTCTTTCCATTATCTTTGTCAGGATCGGCCTTTACTTGGTTTTATTCACTCCCTCCGAATTCGATTAAGGGATGGGCCGATCTGAAGAAGCAATTCCATAAGTACTTCCTCACTAGAATTCAGGAGATGAAATTAACAGATCTGACGGTCATGAAACAACGTCCTGATGAGTCAGTTCCAGAATATGTTCAGCGCTTCTGGGACGTAAGGAGCCGATGCTATAGCCTCAACCTGACCGACGCTCAGTTGGCCGAGTTAGCTTTTTAAGGTCTTTTGTCGCCGATCAGAGAGAGGTTTTCCTCCCAGGAGTTTAATAGCCTCTTGCACCTGGCACAAAGGGTATCGACACATGAAAGCCGATTTCAAGAGATGCACAAAGAGAAAACGCAAAAACAGGTAGCACAGGAGCAATTTTACTCATCGGATTCCGAGCAGGAAGACTCCAATTATGACATCGCTTTAGCCGAATGGGCTAGATTAAAGAAGATAGTAACTTGTCCATGGGTAAAGGCCACCGAAAAAGAGAAGAAGTATGACTTCAACATTAAAAAGGCAGATAAGATTTTTGACTTATTATTAAAAGAAAAGCAAATCCAACTTCTGCCGAATCATGTGATTTCATCAATGGAAGAGCTAAAAAGAGAAAATACTACAAGTGGCATAATACGGGCTCCCACAACACGAACGAGTGCAAAGTCTTTTGTCAGCAGATCCAATCCACAATCGAGCAGGGGAGAATAAAATTTGATGAAATAGTAAAGCCGATGAAGATAGATGGCAATCCTTTCCCGGTAAACATGGTACACGTCGGCTCGACAAGTTTTTTACATCGAGGATAGCCAAACTTCAAGACACTATATCAAAGCTCATCAGTGACAAGAGAGAATAATGTGCCACACCATACGGGCACGTTGAAAAGGCCGATCCACATTAGGAGTTCACTTTCTTTTAGTTTTGTTAGGAAAACAATATGAGACTCTCATCTATTAAGGATTAACCAGAATGTATCGAGAAGATCTGCAAAGATGATGATAGTTCTGATGATCAACGTCCAAAGAAGCGAATTCCAGTAAGAGACCTATTAGGGTCACCCGAGCAAGAGCCGGAGGTTGTTGATCAGTGGCACATTCAGAATGAAGACTGGTGGCAAGGAGATCAGAGCCCTGTATAAAAGCCCCGATGGTGTCTAAAACGGTTAACACGAAGTTAGAAGAGAAGGCTTCAACGTTAGAGACATCGGGAGCAGTTAGTGGGAGAATACGAAGAATATTGGTAAAGCAAGCGCTGGGTTAGAAAGGAATGGTGCCTAAAGAAGAAAGCCGATACAGAAGAAAAGCCGATAGAAGTAAATATGGTTTTCATCTTGCCAATAGAATACAAGGCATTCCCATCGGGTAGTGAGGACAAAAAGGAATCGGCTACACAATTACTACTACAACCGCAATCAGTGATCTTCGAGAAGCTAGAAGAAGATGAGTATTGGCACTTGTGGCCCCTATACATCAAGAGACATATTGATGGGAAGCCGATGTCAAAGATGTTGGTCAATGGAGGAGCCGTCGTTAACATAATGCCTTATTCCACCTTTCAAAAGCTCGGTAAAACGAATAAAGATCTAGTGAAGACCAACATTGTGTTGAAGGACTTTGGTGGTAATTTATCAGATGCCAAAGACGCCTTGAATGTCGAGCTCACAATCAGAAGCAAGACACTATTGATCATGTTTTTTGTGATTATCGGGAAAGGTTCAACAGTCTTTTACTGGGAAGGGATTGGATCCACGCCAACTACTACGTCTCTTCCACTATGCACCAGAGCTTAATGCAATAGTAGGGCGATCAGGTTCAAGTCATTCAAGCCGATAGATCAGTTGTCGTATCAGTAGCCGATGCGCCCGACTTTGAGAAGATGGACTGCCTTTACGGACGTGTTTGGGAAGGGATTTTTTAAGGGTGTTGGATCTTGGCCTTTAACCGATAAACGAGATGATTCTAGGCCAGGATCCGTGTCTCGAGAGATAGACGATGAAGAAGGAAAGCTCGGGAAAGGGTTTATATCGGCCGATGAAATAGAAGAAGTAGACATTGGACTAGGAGACGGGCCAAGGCTGACGTACATTAGTGCTAAGTTATCTTCTTCTATAAAAGAAAAATTGATTGCTTTATTAAAAGAATTTCGGGATTGTTTTGCATGGGAGTATCATGAGATGCTCGGACTTAACCGATCGATTATAGAACATCGGCTCCCTATAAAAATAGGATTTCGACCAATAAAGCAAAGTCAGAGAAGGTTCAAACCATAGATATATCTCCATATAAAGGCCAAAATTACGAGACTCTACGAGGAAAATTTCATAAGGCCATACCGATATGTGAAATGGGTGTCGAATATAGTCCCTGTATGGAAGAAAAGTGGCCAGCTAAGGGTATGTGCAGATTTTAGGGATCTAAACAAGGCCACACCAAAAGACGAGTACCTAATGCCGATGACAGATTTGTTAGTCGATGCGGCGTCAAGACATAAGATTATCAGCTTTATGGATAGGAATGTCGGATATAATCAAATATTCATGGCAGAGCAAGATATCCCAAAAACCACTTTCAGGTGCTCCCGTGCCATCGGCTTATTTGAATGAGTCGTTATGACTTTCGGGTTAAGGAACGCCGAAGCAACATATCAGAGAGCGATGAATTATATATTTCATGATTTGATTGGCTCACTGGTGGAAATTTACATCGATAATGTAGTCATTAAGTCTCAGGATGATGAAGGACATCTGGCCGATCTAAAAAGAGTGCTGGAAAGGGCAAAGAAGTGTAGTCTTCGCATGAATCCAAAGAAGTGTGTTTTCGGTGTATCGGCTGGAAAGTTTTTGGGGTTTTTGGTTTATGAAAGAGGAATTGAAATAAGCCAGAATATCATTCAAGCTATCATGAAGACGATACCACCAGGGAACAAAACAGAATTATAATCTTTGATCGACAAGATTAATTTTATTCGGCGATTTATATCAAATTTATCAGGCCGATTAGAACCATTCACGCCTTTGCTAAGGAAAAGCAAAGAGAAGAATTTATTTGGACCAATAAACATTAAAAAGCATTTAATGAGATCAAGAAGTATTGAAGCTCTCCTCCGGTTCTGATCTCGCCACAGCCTAGTAAGCCATACAAGTTGTATTTATCGGCCGATGACATAAGTATCGGATCTGTATTGATTCAGGAATTAGAAGGAAAAGAACGCGTCGTGCTTTATCTAAGCTGACGATTATTGGATGCCGAAACAAGGTAACCCGCAGTTGAAAAGTTATGCTTGTGTCTTTATTTGTCTTGCACCAAATTGAGGCATTATATACTATCAGCACAATGCACGGTCGTATGCAAAGCCGATGTCATCAAGTATATGCTATTGGCTCTAATTTTAAAGGGGAGGATTGGCAAATGGGTATTTGCGCTAACAACGTTTGATTTTCAATATGAATCGGCTAAAGCGGTCAAGGGTCAAGCCATTGCCGATTTCATTGTGCGGCACAGGGATAGAGCAGTAGACTATATGGAACCAATACCATGGATGCTTTTCTTCGATGGGTCAGTATGTAGGCATGGATGCGGCATTAGGCTGGTAATTATATCATCTCGGGGGACAAGCTTCGAATTCGCGCATACAATTAAACCCTATTGCACCAATAATCAGGTAGAATACGAGGCAGTTCTCAAGGGGTTAAAATTATTATCAAAAATAGAAGCCGATACTATCGAGATCATGGGAGATTCCTTGCTGGTGGTCAGGCAACTCTTCGGGGAATATGATTGCAAAGATAAAAATTTGAGAGCCTATTTTGAAAAGTGTCAAAAACTATTGAAAAGGTTCAAGATGGTGTCCCTGACGCACGTGGCAAGGAGTCAAAACCTAGAGGCCAATGACTTAGACCAAGCCGTGTCTCGGTATCAGCCGATGGACAAACTCGTTGAAGCAGAAATAGCCGATATCGACGCCGAAGACTGGAGGGCCAAAATAATAAGCTATCTATGGGATCCATCCCAATCGGCCTCAAGAAAGCTCTGCTACAAAGCACTGAATTATGTATTATTAGACGAGGAGTTATATTATCGGACGATTGATGGGGTTTTATTAAAGTGCCTAAATTTATAGGAAGCCAAAGTCATGATGTGCGAGGTGCATGAAGGAATTTGTGAAACCCATCAATCGGCTCATAAGATGAAGTGGCTACTGTGGCAAACTGGTTATTTTTGGTCGACGATGCTCGAAGACTACTTCAAGTACTATAAGGGATGCCAAGACTACCAAAAGTTTGGAAAAACACAGCGAGCTCCGCATCAGCCATGAATCCAATCATTAAGCCATGGCCGTTCAGAGGTTGGGGAATAGACATGATCAGCCAAATCTACCCATCATCCAGTAAGGGACATAAGTTCATGTTAGTCATAACCAATTACTTCACCAAGTGGGTAGAGGCGATACCATTAAAAAAAGTAACATCCCAGGAAGCGATAGAGTTCGTAAAGGAACATATTATCTATAGGTTTGGGATTCCTCAAACAATCACCATCGATCAAGGATTGGTATTTATGTCAGAAGAATTCTAATAGTTTGCGGTCAGCACGGGAAACAAGTTGCTGAATTCATCACCCTATTATGCTCAAGCAAACGGCCAAGCTAAAGCCTCAAATAAAAGTCTGATAAAATTAATCAAGCGTAAAATAGCAGAACAACCTAAGAAGTGGCATACGACGCTAGCCGATGTACTATGGGCGTATCGGATGGCGTGCCATGAGTCAACCGAAATACCGCCTTATCAGCTAGTCTATGGGCACGAAGCCGTATTACCATGGTAGACAAACATCGGCTCTAGGCGCCTTGCTCTTCAGAATGAGTTAACGACTGATGATTACTATAGGCTGATGACTGATGAGTTAGAAGATTTAGCGTAGAATTGGTTTCATGTGCTTAGAAAGGTAGAAGAGAACAAGGCAAAGGTGGCGAGGCATTGTAATAAGAAAGTATCGGCCAAGTCGTTTGAAGAAAATAATTTAGTCTAGAAACTCGTTCTACCGATCGGGACTAAGGACAATCGCTTCGGCAAATGGTCCCCGAATTGGGAAGGTTCCTACACTGCTAAAGGAACAGACGTTAGTGTCAGGTCAAAATGGCTATCAGTGATGGGTTCTAAACCATCACTGACTAGTCGGAACTGATAGTCGATGGTTATCAGTGGTGGTTTTGGAACCACCACTGTTCAGGCCTATCATGCTGATTCGAGCCCCGAACCGATACTGATAGCCGAGTATCAGTGCCGGTTACCCGCCCGAACCGACATTGATGTGTATTTTTCCCTATTTTTTGTATAAACCATATTGTATTAATTATATATACAAATGCACATATATGCTAAATCCATCTGTATAGCCTACATCGAGAATATTGCATAGACAATCTCAAATTAAAATAATATGACATACTAAATTAAAATTAGGGAATCATTTACATAAATTGTTTTTACAAACAACCTTGAATGTGACAAATTATTTTTATAAAGATAAGCAACCTTAAATGATAAGTATGTAGTCTATGGTTTCTTGCTATATGAAGGTTCCGATCTGTGTGTATCCTTAGCACTTGAGCGCAAGGATGCTAGACTATTGTACTCGTCTAGTTCATAAATAACATGGTCGTTGAGGAATCCGCAAAGTTGTTCTTGAAGTGTGATGATTTCAATAGACAATAACAGATTCATGGATAGTTTGAGAAGCTGTACGTACAAACAGAAGAAATTAATCATTATTAGCTAGCCCACCTTGGATAAAAAATAGCTATCGGTGTGATTAATATTTCTCATCCCTCAGCATCTTTTACACTGAGCGCCCCGTCTCCGGTGAATCCTTGCATGAATTCCATAACATAAAATCTACCGAGATTATTTCATGGACCTTGCTTCTGACACAGAAAGTTATGTCAGACTATCTAATCTTTCTGGTATGGGTGGTACCTATTACTATTCTTGATATGTTTTTTGTATACTCTGCATGTGTGTGATCTAATATTAGATTTAATTTATTAGGGAATAGAGATAAAAGATTAGTAAGGCAAACAAATTTATCTACCTTTGGAGCAAGTCAATGATGGGTTGGTAACACGCTGGTACATTATCTTGGCTATCAAGGATGGTGATCTTGCTAATATCCGGTTGAATTACGAGAAGAACCCAGTAAAAGCTACATACATATCATCATAGTTTAAGACATGTTTAGTTCTCATGTAACTTATATGAAAATATTTAGGAATAGACTCTTACCTAAAGTCATACGACAGAAGTATGTACTGTTTTAACTGGAGATCTAGAAGTACTTGTAGCGCATATGCCTCGGCATCATCAGGACTCGCTTGAATCGTTGTCGAATTTATTTGTAGTGGGTCCATGAACCCCACATGAGGAATCAATTCCGTTCTACATTTATGTATCTCCATCCTACAAAAACGATTAGCACAACAAAAATTCAATACAATGATACTACAAATAACTGTGAATTATATAAATATAACACTTACAGAGTCCAGCAACTAAGAATAGTCACGTTGAGGGCATCTTATTGGTACAACTGATACATCTCCTCGAATATGATGTGAAGAATGCCATCGCCATGCAAGAAATCACGATGCTTGAAATGGATCTCAAACATTTCTCTGCCATCTTTGGATTGCTTCATATACCAACTGTGGAATTTGCGAGATTGGCAACTAAGGTCGTGCCACACTTTTGGCTCAACTAATAATTCTCCTAACTTGAATACCCAGCATGTCAGAGCTTTTTCTACCAATGATTCATCCATGAGTTGCTCTGCGGTCAGCCTAGCTTCTTTCAAAAAAAATTCCATCTCATTGTCCTTTTTCTCTTTTGATATATGTCTTTTAGTTTTCTCCTTAAGGTGTTTTTTCTCACTGATGCGCTCATAATCTAATTTGCGCTTGGTTGCAATTGGTCTAGCCATGCTCATGAAAAACTTCTTCGTTGCTTCGGGAATTGACATTGGCTTGTTAGGAGCTAGCTTCTTGAAAAACTTCTATCTCTACATCATTTAGATTATAGGGCAACCTCGGTGCTATCTTCATTTTCTTATATGCCCTTTCTTGTTGGGAGAAGGTTGACTTTGTCTTCAATGTACTTGCAGATTTTGATTTAGACTACTTGGTGGTGGAGATGGAGTTGGATCCTTTCGAGGTGTAGGTGGAGTAGGCTCCTTTGGCGGTAGCGTTGGCTCTGGAGGTGGAGTGGGATCCCTTTAAGGTGCAGATGGAGAAGGCTCTGTAGGATCGAAACTAGCGACCAGAGGGGGTTTGAATAGGCGCAAAATAAAAAACAAAAATCTCCTCAACTCCTTGTATCGAACTTGCGAGTGGCTTCAAAAGACTCAGCACAAGGTTGTGCTAAAGTATTCACTCAAGGCAAGTTGATACAATCTCCATCAAAAGACAATCGCCGAAAAGAATCGCTCAAAGTAAAGACAAGTGTTAAACGATCATTCGAAATGCATTCACGAGTGCAACGAACGTTCCATAGAAAAAGACACGTACAAAACACTCATGCGCAAATGATCGAACACTTGGTGTGCGGCTTCATTGACAATTCATCAAACACCTTGCGTGCATCACAAAACTATCACAGGCATTTTAACAAACAAATGGCATGCAGAAATCACTTCAAGCACCATACAAGAATAACATCAAACACTTGGTGTGCAAGAGGAATTACTGCAGTTCGTCGGGTGGAGAAGGCCGGAGTTGGGCAGCCGTCG
>KE372368.1:1384714-1402004 GCA_000418225.1 Zizania latifolia
TTTTTATACCAACTAGCTGCTGCCATGCTGCTAATATGCAGTCAAATGCAAAGTACTCTTAACTGCCTAAAAGCTAAAGGGAAGAATATATTCTGCTACAGTGCAAAATATATACTCTCAACTGCCTAAAAGCTGGGGGAATATATTCTGCTGCAAGATCACCTTGCAGCTGCAGCAAGAACCACATGCTGCAGCAACTAAAAACTGGGGAAATATATTCTGCTGCAAGACCACCTTGCAGCTGCAGCAAGAACCACATGCTGCAGCAACTAAAAACTGGGGGAATATATTCTGCTGCAAGATCACCTTGCAACTGTAGCAAGAACCACATGCTGCAGCAAGACTTATCCCAACACACCCCTGTTCCTGGGGCCGCACCCGACACGGGACGCCGGACCGACCATCAGCGTTCCGCGCTTCTACAAGCTCGACTTCGCCACCTACGACGGCTCTGAAGACCCACTCAATTGGCTGAATCAGTGTGAGCAGTTCTTTCGAGGACAACGCACCCTTGCCTCCGACCGAGTCTGGCTTGGATCGTACCATCTGGTCGGTGTTGCCTAGACTTGGTACTACGCATTGGAGCAGGACGAGGGCATGCCGAGCTGGGAGCGCTTCAAGGAGCTCTGCCACCTACGCTTCGGCTCAGCTGTCCGCATTAACAGGTTGGCCGAGCTCGCTCGCCTCCCGTTTCTGTCTAACGTGCAGGACTACTCGGAGCGTTTCAACGCGCTCCTCTGCCACGCCCACAACCTCTCCTCGGTGCAAAAGACGGAACTGTTCGTGGGTGGGCTTCCCGATCACATACGCGTCGACGTTGAACTTCGGGAGCCGCACGACCTCCAGACGGCAATGCACTTGGCGCGCGCGTACGAACGTCGCGTCGAGGCTACGCATCTGTCGACCGCACAGCGTGTCATGCGCGCGCCACAGCGGCCGGCGCAGACCGCACCGACACCACCCCGACCACTCGCGCCCGCGCAGGGCCCGGTGGCTGCCCTGCCGGCCGTTCCCTCGGTCTCGGCTCTACCGGCCTCGACAAAGCTGGCGGAGCATCAGCGCCAGGGGCTCTGCTACAACTGCGATGAACCCTATGTTCGCCGCCACAAGTGCCAGCGGCTATTCTACTTGGAGGTATCCGACTTCGACGACGACATTCCCAAGGAGGTGGTTGCTGACGCGGCAATCGAGGATGCCACTGATCAGCCAGTGGTATCACTACATGCCATTGCGGGCATCCGCACGGAGGACACGATACATCTCCACGTCTACATCCACGGCCATCGCCTCCTCGCTCTCCTCGACTCCGGCTTGACCCACAACTTCATTAACGCCGGGGTCCTGCACCAGCCACATCCGCACATCCCACCATGCGCGTGGCCGTGGCAAATGGGGATCACCTCTCATGCAAAGGGGTGGCACACGACGTCGCCCTCCGCCTCGATCACGAGGACTTCTCCATCAGCTGCCTCAACATCGACCTTGGGGGATTCGATGTCGTCCTCGGCATTGAGTTCCTACGCACCCTCGGGCCCATCCTGTGGGACTTTGAGAACCTCTCCATGGTGTTCTAGCACGGCTCTAGGCGCATCCGGTGGAAAGGCCTCGGTTCCCCCGCGTCGACAACTAGGAGCCGGCAACCCGTACGGTGGCCGTGGCACCTGACCATCCCCTGCTGGACCGCCTGCTGCACCAGTATGGGGTGGTTTTTGAGGAACCCCATGGCCTTCCCCCAGCACGGCCCTACGATCATCGCATCCACCTTCTGCCGGGGACCGTTCCAGTGGCCGTCCGTCCCTACCGCTACTCGCAGCTCCAGAAGGATGAGCTCGAGCGATAGTGCGCCGCCATGCTCGCCCAAGGCATCATCCGGCCCAGTACATCTCCATTTTTCGCGCCGGTCCTCCTGGTACGGAAGGCCGATGACTCCTGGCGATTCTGCATTGACTATCGCGCCCTCAACGACAAGACATCCAAGGACAAATTTCCGATCCCAGTGGTCGATGAGCTCCTCAACGAACTCCATGGTGTGCGGTTCTTCACCAAGCTCGACCTCCGTTCAGGGTACCATCAGGTGCGGATGCACCCGGCGGACATCGAAAAGACGGCTTTTCGCACTCACAATGGCCACTTCGAGTTCCCTGTCATGCTGTTCGGCCTCTCCAACGCTCGGCAACCTTTTAGGCCTTGATGAACGACGTGCTCCGACCCTTCCTACGCAAGTTCGATTTGGTGTTCTTTGACGATATACTCATTTATAGCTCGTCGTGGGCCGAACATCTGTAGCACGTCCACCTCGTCCTCGACGCACTTCGGGCACATCACCTCTACCTCAAGCGGTCGAAGTGCTCTTTCGGGGCAATCTCGGTCACCTACCTTGGCCACGTCATTTCCGCGGACAGTGTCACTATGGACAGCGACAAGGTAGATGTCGTCACATCATGGCCGGTGCCCTGCTCGGCACGGGGCCTACGTGGTTTCTTGGGTCTTGCCGGCTACTACCGGAAGTTCATTCGCGACTTCGTCACCATCGCAGCTCCTCTCAAATGGCTCCTGCGGAAGGACGTATTCACATGGTCCGAGGAGGCGGCCTCAGCATTCCAGGCACTGCAGCGCGCCCTCTCCACTAGACCTGTCCTCCAGATGCCAATCTTCGACAAGCTCTTCATCGTTGACTGCGACGCCTTGGGTGTAGGGTTCGGCGCCGTACTTCATCAAGATGCAGGGCCGATCGCCTTCTTCAGTCGGCCATTTGCTGCCTGCCACCTAAAACTGGTGGCATACGAGCGCGAACTAATAGGTCTTGTGCAGGCTGTTCGGCACTGGCGACCGTACCTTTGGGGCTGACGCTTCCTCGTCCGCACCGACCACTACAGCCTAAAGTTCCTCCTCGACCAGCACTTGTTGACGGTACCACAGCATCAATGGATCAACAAGCTGTTCGGCTTCGACTTCACGGTGGAATACCGTCTTGGTCGCTTGAACATAGTGGCGGACGCCCTTTCCTGTCGTGACTCCAACACGGCCGAGCTACTTGTGATCTCGGGTCCATTTCACCTCCTGGACGAGATCCGGGCGGCTACATCGTCGGACGAGGCGACCGGTGACCTCCTTCGGCAACTCCAGGACGGCAAGCTGGGAGAGCCGTGGCGCCTTTCCGAAGGATTCCTACACGGCACGTGCATCTTCGTTCCGGCGCAACAAGACTTGTGCTACCGCGTCCTCTCCTTAGCACATACAACGGGACACGAGGGCATCCAGAAGACCCTACATTGGGTGGACTGGTTGCCATGGGCGGAGTACTGCTACAACACATCATTCCATACTGCCATGCGCGCTACACCGTTTCAAGTGGTCTACGGTCGGCTGCCCCCTCCGCTACTGCTGTACAGAACAGGCATCGCATGCATGGAGACGGTGGACGAGCTTCTACGCGAACGTGACGACTTTCTAATTGAGGTCCGGGAATGTCTTCTTCAGGCCCAGCAGCTCTCAAAGCACTACTACGATGCTCACCACCGCGACCTGGAATTTGCGGTGGGCGACTGGGTATGGCTGCGCCTCCTCCACCGAACAACCCAGTCACTCGAGCCCCGACGGAAAGGAAAGCTTGGACCACGCTACGCGGGTCCGTTCCAGGTCTTGGAACGCATCGGCCAGGTTGCCTACCGGCTTCAGTTGCTGGAGGGCGCACGCCTCCACGATGTCTTCCACATCGGACTCCTCAAGCCCTACCGTGGTGACCCTCCGACTGCACCACCAACTCTTCCTCCCACGTTGGACGGCCGCCTCCTGCCGGCGCCTGTGCGTGTCCTGCAAGCCTAGCTCCGCCAAGACGTGTGACATGTGCTGGTACAGTGGCAAGGGATGCCTGCCTCCGACGCCACCTGGGAGCAGCTTCAAGAATTCAAGGACACCTACCCCGACGTTTAGCTCGAGGACGAACTGTTTGAAGAGGCGGGGAGATGTTAGGACCGGACTCCACTATGGGAGGCGCAGGCCCAACTAGAGGCCTAATTAGGGGCTAGATTTATTCTTTTAAATTAGTTATTCTGTTTCTAAAGATAAAGATCAGATTAGATTGTATTAGGATTATAAATACCGACAAGGGTCAAGAAATAAAGCAAGCCTAGCAACAGCCTTGTTGCCCAGGGTTTTTCCCTAACAGCCGCCTCTCTCCCTACCGCACGCCCCGCCATCACGGCGCCCACACGCTGCCGGCGCACCAGCAGCCGGCAGCAAGCCCCTCACCCCTACCATCTACGCCCTCGGAAGATAAGTCCTACCAGTTTGATTTGAGATGTTCACCAATCGAATATGTTTGCATCTGACCAATCTAACTGAATGCCCTTTTTACAGACAGATCCTGATTTTGATTTGGATATTAAAGACGATGTCCAGGAGGAATGCTCAAAGTTTGGTGCAGTGAATCACATTTTTGTTGATAAGTAAGTAGTTGGCACACTTTTTCTTTGACAAATTATCTTGAGTTTCTTAGGATAAGCATAGCGCAGTCATCTTAAACATTGGATGCAACCTCTCGGCAGATACTTTCAATGCCCACCTAAATATTTGGATAGTATGCAGTGGAAACCACTAACTAGGTGGAGACCACCACATAAAGGTTTTCAACAACTGTAAAAAAAACTATGACTTGAAGGTAAGGTGATATTAGACAAACCCCCACATTTCATTTGTGCGATATGAAATTGACAAACAGCAAAGAAAAAGAAAAAAAACCAGGAATTGTTTTCTGTTTGTGAATTATTTCATCTCACAAATGAAGTTGAGTTTGATATTGAAATTTTGTGCGGCTGTCTAATATCACCCACCCTAGTCCCTAGATGTGATATTTGTTTTTGAATTTTTTTGAAAACTTTATACGATGGTTTCCACCTAGATTGTGGTTTGCAGTGCATATTTGCCTCAACAATATACCCTGTTATTTGATCAACGGCCCACACCTTCATCCAAGCCATATTAAGGTTCAAGTAATCCCGTTTGATAATTCAATGTACTAGCGTTTTTGTGGGCTTTGGGCTTTTTTTTAATCTGCTTGGAAGGCTGTTCGTAGTCTGTCGAGGTTTATTTTTATCATACAACCCCGGTAGATTCAGCCCATGTCAGTACAAATGCGCAGTGCTATTTTCAAGCCCAACTTATCAAAACCTACAGAATGATTCACATGGTACTATCGGTTTGCTATCAACTTAGCTTCGTTTAACATTGGTTCCTGCTAATATTTTGGAACAGAAATACTTCTGGCTTTGTGTACCTGCATTTTGGTAGTGTTGCCGCCGCGATAAATGCTCAACGTGCGCTACACGGGAGATGGTTCGCAGGAAAGATGATTACAGCAACCTTCATGGTAAGGATAACATAATCCTGTTATTGTTTTTTTTGTGTATCATGTGCTTGTTGCTTATTTCATCTCTTTCTTTTCAGACCGCTCAGCAGTACAAAACGAAGTTCCCGAACTAGCGGACTAGTGGTGGAGATCGAGTGGGCAGACGAGTGTATAAGGTTAATCTGGTGCTGTCGAGCTGTTCGATCGAAGTTGTTTTAGTGGAGCAACGAATTAGTCGTTTCCTGTCATTATGGCCTACTGGATGAATATTCCTGCCCGAATAGTTGCTACTATAGTGATAATTGATAAATTCATTAATCGCTCGTCGTCTTTTTTTTTTGAACAAAAAGAAGAATCGCTTCTAAAGAATGTGCAAGCCATCCTGGGCAACTGAACAATTCACGAATCACGAGAGACTGACCGATTCCTCAATCCTATACAAGATTAACCATAGCCACGAAGAAAATCCGGTACGCTCGACTTGTGGTTCTCCTCGGCCGGCTGTGCGAAGGTTCCTCTCTCTCCAATGTGTTTATTCATGTTATAGGTTATTTGACTTTTTTTCAAAGTTAAAAATTTTCAAAGATTAACATAGGATTCTCTGTTTCACTCGGGTCTGACGGGGAACGGGGTGAGGAATGGAGAAATATTCCTACCCTCGCTTCTCTATTTCTTTTCCCACAGGGAGAATTTTACCATCCCCATCCTCTAACTGCACCATGATCGAGGAACAAGGCAGTTGCCATTCCTAAGAGAAACTCTTCTTACAATAATACTCCCAAACTGATGGGAGTCTGACATGCCACATATGATCGGACACCTGTAGACTAGTCATCCACCTTTTATCTCCTTGGAGATCCAACAATAACTAGGCATATCTCTAGCGATGTCAATAGGTATCTGATACTTATTTATCGGTGAAGAATTGATCAATCAGGAGACAAGTATAGGGAGATATCAGTGTTCGTGAATACAAAATTGGAAAAAAAATCATGTCTAGGTAAAGCGGGTATAAGGATGCGAAAGTATTATCTATACCTATTTGTATAGATGAATATTTATGTCCATGAGCTGAATTGCCAAAAGCCCACCAGCTCAGTAGCCTAGTTTGACTGTCCTAGTAACCCTAATTCCCTAAATGTTAACGTCTCTGTCTCTCAATTATCAATCCTCAATCCTGCTGCACTATTACCGCCATCCCCTCTCAGCCTCCCTCAGACTGTCGATGGTGGTTCTAGCTAGTGCCGATGCTCTTCATATAGTTTTGTGCGCACGGAAGCTGGTCAACAGTGTCAGTGTAGGTATGTTCGTCTACTAATATTTCCTTAAACATTTTAAAATATGGTGCTTCTTTAATTGTTGTATGTTGTGGTTCCTCACAAGGTGGTGGATGCTGCCAAGGCATTTTGGAGACCCTAGTCAAGACAAAATTAGCGGTTTTTTGACATTTCTTTAAACATGATCTAGAACATTTTTTATATTAATTATAAATTTTTAGTACATCCATAATGCATAATACTAATATAATCTAATAGACTCTAATATATCTTGTATTAACAAAAGCAATATAAAGTAGAGCCAAAGCACCACATATATATATAGTTTGGAATAAGGGGATTTCGAGAATATCTATTGCAAATCGAAGAAATTTCTAGAGGATCCATTGCAAAATTTAAAAAAATCAAAGGTAAATTTCTTAGAAATCCATGAGATTGAGTTCTTCCTCTCCATTACTAGCGTTGATGCCGACACTTGGGGCTATAGGAAGGGGGAACAAGAAGTTACCGAGATGGAAAGGGGAAGTAAGAGGTGAGATACGTAGGAGCCGATGATCGAGGAAGATTCCTATGTATGTCGTTGACTGCCTCTTGTACTCCTGGTCTAATAGTTATAGTATGGTGGGTTTAACCTAATTTTTCTTAGAATATATACATATATACATGGTGTCAATCACCAAACTGTTGTTGTGATGTGTGTGTTCTCCTTGATTAGATATAAACATGTGTTGCAGAACTACTTGCTATGTCAGCGGGCTATAGGATCTGCTTTTGTACTGATCTCCGTTATGACAGGTGTCTTTCGACTGCTTGTTTCTGCTTAGTTTCGCCCTTCTACATTTACCCAAACTCGCAATATCTGTTGTCGGTTGTAGTGTAGATCTAATTGTCACCTCTTCATTGTCAGCCGTGAGTACTTGAGTTGGGGATTGTGAAACCATCTACATGATGAGTACAAATAACGTTAAACTTATTCGATAATAATTTCATGCACTCACGAAATTCTTGTTTGAAAACTACCTGCATATCGGATTGTAATAAGGATAAAGGGCTAGCTCTTAGGCGTCACCTATCAGGGCTTAGATAGGGATCCTATGGGGTCTTCGACGTGCTAACTGAGCTGTCAGTACTACTTGAGTCGTAGAACGATTCATCGAAACATTCAACTATGGTGGCATTGACCTTATCTCCAGATTGTGAATTCGTTATCTTGGGAGTATTTTACTTAGCAAGAATTTAATTAGTTATCAACAATATTCTTATCCAAGCAATATACTATATATGTACATGTCAATATATATTTTATACACAAAATTAGCAGGATTACTTAACACGATCAAAGAAATCAACTATAGCAGTTGACAATAATCTAATTTCGAGCAATATAAACATGCACACAATTATACGGCAACACAAAACAAGATAATTAGTCTATATACAAAACATCACACATCAGCACTTAACAAGAGAAATGTTATACATGCACAAAATTATATAAATCATAACAATACACTTAAACATGATCATTCAAACACTTTAGAGGGACAGAGTAGAACAATATAATATGAGTAGTTAACATTAGTCTAATTATGAGAAATATACTATATATGGACATGCATAATATTACACCGCAACACTTAGCATGATAATAATTCTACACACAGAACATTACACATCAACACTTAACAAGATAAATATTTTGCATGCACAACATTACATGCATCATAATAATGCACTTAATATGACCACTCAAACACTTAACCGTCATATATGCATATGTGAACTTATGCAATGTTTGGAGCGATATGAGCAACAGGGTGCAATTGCATGTTAGTGCGTTTAGGTCCAACAAATCCAGATGCCTCTAGCATATCGACGTCCTTAGGCTCTATTTCATTAGGCAATTTCCAGTTAAAATGGTAGAGTAGATTAGCCAAGGGCAACTCGACGTTAGCTAGACCAAGGGATATAGCAGGACACATTCTGCGGCCAGATCCAAATGGAAGGAACTCAAAGTTGTTCCCCTTCAAGTCTATACTCATGTCTTCAAACCTCTCTGGCTTAAACTCATCGGCATCCACCCAGTACTTAGGGTCCCTACATATTGCCCATGCGTTCACAAACACGGTCGTGTCCTTGGGCACGTCATATCCCATAACCTTACATGTCTCATGGCATTTGCGAGGGCCTAGGAGTGGCATGGGACAGTGCAATCTCAAGGTCTCCTTGATCACCATCTTGAGATAGTTCAACCTGATAACATCATCTTCGGTGATGGTGTTCTTTCTTTGGCAGGCCTGCCGCACCTCGTCACATACCTTTTTCATTACTCTGGGTGACTGAATGAGCTCTGCCATTATCCAGTTTAGTGTGCTTGATGACGTCTCGCTTCCGGCCACAAACATGTCCTAGAAAAGTTAACATAAATGTATATGATCTAATAGTAACATATATAAACTTGTATTTCTATATAATATGGCCTAAACATACACAATTATTGACTAAACTACCAGTGCTACCTTAGTGTCCCTTTAGTACAACTTTTAGTTTTTATTTTTTGCTTTTGTATTTGTACGGTTAACATATATGCACTTTGATGTTTGTGTAAATTAGAATGTTTTCTTACTTTGGTGGTTTTCACCAAACATGTAATTTGTTTGAAAGTTAGGGTCTATTTTGTAGAGTACAAGGTCCAATATTTCTTGGAGCTAGCTATTGTTAGGGGCAAACTAGGTGTTTAGGTAAGTGTGACATCATGTCGAGTCCTACGGAATGCTACTTGTTCATTTTTTTAAAATATTTATTTATACTACGTTCTTTTCACAAGAAACTCCATAAGTAGAGTATTTTAAGCTTTCATTATAAACATACATTCACATATCTTTTTTGGATGGGATTGAATTATAACCTATAGAAGAAAACATAGCACTTGTACAGAAATAAGCATTGGTGTTGGCTTTACCAGCACTAACCAATCAGCAGTGATACTCTCCCATTATCAGTAATGTTTATCCATTTGCATGACTTCATATAGAAAAGTTGTTAGGTAGAAAGATCTTGTCAATGACTAAAACTTTTATATAATGCATGTCTCTATTCCAATACTTACAAAGGGTTATCAATTTAGAATGATGTGACGTATTCAATAGACAAGATGGTCTGATGACAGACCGGAAGTACGGCCTGGTCCATAAGTCCATTAACACTACTGTGTTATGATTGACGTTTCATGTGGTACCTTTCGCCTTATAAATAGACATCACCATTACGGGATGAATATATCATTGTGATACCGTTGTTTTGATATTTTTGGGTTGCCTTATCGTTCCTTACTCTGAACTCGCACAGTTGTAGACTAGGCCTTGTATTTGTATTGCTAAGTAATATGTAACATGCAATTTTAATATTAATTAATTTCCATCCATTTATCCCTAGGTTATTCTGATGCACTTACATTAGTTTTTCTCTGTCCTACAATAAAACTTATTTTATATTTTAAAATTTATTCTAAATGTAGCAACCTAATAATTGTAAAAGGTAAATTTTATCTCTAAAATACACTTACTACTCTCAAAATTGATTACTCATTACTCTACCCAACTACTATTTGATCCACACCCATCCACCACGACAATTGATGTATATTTGCTCAACCGTTTCTTTAATATATCTGTCCAAACCTAAAACTTATTATATTTTTTGGATAGAGGGATTACAAGAAAAGATGGTGCAAAGGCAATGCTTACAAATAAGAGCATGATGATGATTTCGTTGGTAATTGGGATCGGTGTGTTGCCTTCCTTCTGTAGCCTCAGCAGGACATCTAGTGTTGGCGATTCAGCGGATCGATCACTCAGCGAAGCAACGATGAAATCACACTATCACTGTAGCTCGTCCGACAACAAGGAAGAACGGAGTTTTGCGCTGCGAACCGAAGCAGCTTTTCGAGTTGTTTTCATTTCCTAAATACCTGGATCACAAAAACTACACAGCCCGGCCATTCCGCCATGCAAAGGCGAGGTCCCGCACCATGCACACACCTGTATGTTCACAACCGAACTGCATGAACGTCCACAACTCCCACGACGCAGCGTGGTGACAGCCACATGACTCGGATACGGCTAAACAACTATGTACACGACCAGCAGCACTTATTTGGCTAATGTAAATTGAAGAACCGAAACTAGATTAATTAACATTACTCCCCCTTAATCTAGTTGTCTTGAAGATTGATGACTCCAATCCTTGCACGTAGAATCTAAAATCTAACCCGGCCAAGAGGTTTAGTTAAGATATCCGTGAGCTGATCATATGTGTGTATCGTCTTGACATTGACTTCACCTCTTTCGACACTCTCTCTTATGAAGTGAAATCGTGTCTTGATGCTTGCTCCGGCCATGAAACACCAGTTTCTTGCACAGCTGAATAGCCGATTGATTGTCGACGAAGATAGTAGCGATACTCGCAGCCCTCCCATAGAAGCTTCCGAGCAAATTTCTAAGCCATAAGCCCTGACAAGCTGCTGTTGATGCTGCAATATACTCAGCCTCACATGACGACAATGCAACCACTGATTGTTTCTGAGATTGCCATGTCACAGGTGCATCCCCGAAACAAAATAGTACACCCATTGTACTCTTGCAGTCATCTATATCCCCTGCCATATCTGCATCGCTGTACCCGTTGAGCTTGATCTCTCCTTGGCCCCTTGTGTAGCTCAAACCGAAATGCAACGAGCCTGCAACATACCAAAGGATGTGCTTGACTGCGCTGAAGTGTTCCGTCATCGGTTTCTCCATGAACCGGCTCACATACCTGATTGCGAAGCTGATGTCTGGCCGGGTATGAATCAAGTACCTCAAGCTGCCTACAATGGTGCGATAGTAGGAGGTATCAACAAGGGAATTTGTGCTCAGCTTACTCAGTTTCAGGCGGTTTTCCATCGGCGCTTGAGTAGAATTGCAGTTCATCATTCCAGCTTTCTCAAGTAACTTCGCTGCATATGCCGCCTGCGACATGGTGATCCACCTGGTCTGCTGCTTGACCTCGATGCCTAAGTAATAACTCAGGTACCCGAGATTGCTCATCTTGAAGGATTGCTTCATCTCATCTTTGAACTCATCAATTTCCCTTTGATCTGCACCTGTGACAATCAAATCATCAACGTATACTCCAAGAAGCACACGCTGCTGTCCTTCACCGTGCACATATACTCCATGTTCATCCGCACACCTGCAGAAACCGAGCTTCACAAGAGTTTGATCTAACTTCATGTTCTATGCTCGGGGTGCTTGACAGAGTCCATAAAGCACCTTCTTCAGCTTGAGAACCTTCTCCTCTTGTCCTGCCATGACAAACCCAGGAGGTTGAGAGACGTATACCTCCTCGACAAGGTCCCCATTCAGGAATGCTGACTTGAAGTCGAGATGATGCACCGCCCATGATTCATGTGCCACAACAGCCACCAGTGCACGTACCGAGTCCAGTCTTGCCACCGGTGTGAATACCTCTTCGAAGTCAACCCCGGCACGTTGAACATACCCCTTCGCAACGAGCCGAGCTTTGTGATGAACCACAGCGCCTATCGCATCCTTCTTGAGTTTAAAAACCCATTTTAGACCGATCGGGCGATGTCCTGCAGGAAGGTCCTCTAGACCTCAAGTGCCATTGTCGTCGATGGTGCCCAGCTCTTCAAGCATTGCTGCTCACCACGCCGGGTCGCTATTCACCTTCTCGAACGTGTTTGGCTCCTCGGTTGCAGCAAGCAAGAGATCATCCACGTTCAGCTCGTGTGGCTCAGATGCGTTGATGCAGTCAGCCACCGTGCAGTACCGAAGTGGTGCGCTGGTAGCATCCTCATCCAGCCCGGACGAAATGCTTGACGGCGTTGTGACAAACTTGATGCGGCCATCTCCTCCGGTTTGCTCTTCAGTCGTCGAGGCAGATTGTGGCATTCCATTTGGCGATGCACCGTGTGAGGCTGCAGGGGATACAGGCGCTTCCGGCAATGTGCCACCTGAAGACGCACTCACCGTGTACTCTACGGTGAAGGTCTTAGGGGCAGAATTTTCACCGGAGTCAGCCCAATTCCACCCTTTAGCCTCGTCGAAGACGACATCTCGTGTCCGTGCAGTCGTCTGCTCACAGGATCGTAGACATGATAACCCTTTGAACCGGGCTCATATCCCATGAACACCATCTTGATACTCCTGTCATCAAGCTTCTTGGCGTGCGGGCGTGTCACCTTCACATGCGCATGAAGTGTACTGCTGGCTTCCTCCCATGCCAAGCCTCGAACGGCGTCATATTGTGAAGGGATTTCGTTGGCGACCTGTTCAAAATAAACACAGCAGTACATACCGCCTACCCTCCAAAACATGCTCGGCATCGCTTTGGCCTTGAGAAGACAGCGAGCCATGGCCATCACCATCTTGTTCCTGTGCTCCATGACGTCATTTTGCTGAGGAGAATATGGCGCCGTGATCTGCCGCTAGACTCCCTTCTGAGCACAATACTCCCCGAACATGACCGAGGTGAATTCGCCACCTCGATCTATCCAGAGCATGCGCAGCTTCCGCCCGGTCTCCACCTCGACGCCGGCCTGAAATTTCTGGATTGCACTTGCCGCCTCATCCTTGCTTGACAGCAGCACCAGCCACATGTAATGGCTAGCGTCGTCGACCAACAGGAGGAAGTATGTGTGCCCACGGTGTGTCGCCGGAGTGACCGACCCACACAGATCGCCATGCACCAAGTCGAGGCGATCCATCGCGTGGAACTTGGCCTTCTGAGAGAACGGTGCTCCATGCTACTTGCTGACCAAGCACGCATCACACAGCTAATCGATGTGGTTGATTTGAGGCAGCCCACGAACTATCTCACCATGGCTGAGCTGGCGGAGAGCGTCGAAGCCGAGATGTCCAAAGCGTTTGTGCCATTGCCATGTGACGTCGTTGGTACACGCCAGGAATGAAATAGGCTGCGCAATTGTGAGGGAGAGCATGTAGAGGCGGTTCTGTGAGCGACACACCTTAACGAGCAGCTGGTTCTGTGGGTCGCGAACTCGAAGAACGCCTTGTTCGATCAGCACCTGGCAGCCGAACTCATCAAGTTGGCCGATTATGTTGCTGCGCAACTTGGGGATGTAGTACACCTCCGACAATACACGATGATGCCCTTTACGCGCCTCGAAGATGATCGTGCTGTGACCGACAATGTCCACCCGAGTGTCATCGCTGAACTTCACCGTGCCTGTGATGCCGCGGTTGAGATCGGAGAAGGCAGCACTGTTGCTGGTCATGTGGTTCGATGCGCCCGTGTCGAGGTACCAAATGCTGTGGTCTAGTTCGAGCTTGCCATCATCTCCAAGATGCACCATAGCCCGTTCCTCGTTGAGGTACACGTAACCGTCCACCAGCGATGGCTCTCCCTGTGTCGGCGATGAGGGACGCCACCTGCATCAGGTTCAAGTCTGCCTCCTCCTTGCCGTCTTGCTTGGTCTGCACCAGATTTGCCGCCTCGTCCCTTTTCTTCTTTCTGCAATCACACGCCCAGTGCCCGTACTTATTGCAGTAGCAACACTGGTCGTCTTTCGAAGCCTTGCGCCCTGTTCGACTTGGCTGCAACGAGTCTAAATGTGAACCGCTTGAAGTGCCGCTAGAGCTCCCACCACCGGAGTTGCCGCCACCACTGTTTGTGCCATCTTTTCCCCGCCGTCGCATACGGCGGATCATCTCCTCCTCCTTGGTTGAGAGCAGCAGCCGTGAACCCATCTCCGCAGCCACCTTGCATGCCTCATGCCTCTGCTTGACAGCACATAGACGCCCCGTCACTTCTTCAATCGACATCGTCCTGACGTCGAGTAGCGTCTCGATTGCAATCGTGACCTGATCATAGCGCTCGGGGACGACCTGCAGCATCTTGCGCACAACGTCAATCTCATCGATGGTGTCGCCGAGGAGCTGAAGGTTGTTGACGAGGCTGGTGATGCACATATAGAAGTCATCCATGCACTCTCCTTACTTGAAAGCAATGTTGTTGAAATCTCGCTGGAGCTTCTATGCATTGCCTTCTCGGACGCGATCGACGCCCATTCGCATTATCCTGACCACCTCCCACGCCTCCTTCGCCGTGGGCTTCCTCCTGATTGTGGACAGCATCTCCGGCGGGACAGAACGGGCAATTGCTGCTAGCACCAGCCGATCCTCGCTGTACTCCATGTCACCGGTCTCGATCGCTGCCCACAAGCCTTGTGCCTCGAGGTTGATGGTCATCATGAGCTCCCACTCTGTATAGTTCGTCTTGGTGAGCATCGGATATTGGACAGAACCCGATGCCTCCTTGACGGTGCGGTGGACGATGATTGGCAGGTCCCGGTGCACATGTCCGCAGCCTCAGCCACGCTTGAACGCCGGAGACGGCGATCGCCGGCAGCCGGTCACCGGTGCGCTTCCATGACGGGGAGGAGTGTGAGACATCGTTGTGACTGGCGAAGCCGATGCTCTAATACCAAATGTTGGCAATTCAGCGGATCGATCACTCAGCAAAGCAACGATGAAATCACACTATCACTGTAGCTCATCCGACAACAAGGAAGAAGGGAGTTTTGCGCTGCGAACCAAAGCAGCTTTTCGGGTTGTTTTCATTTCCTAAATACCTGGATCACAAAAACTACACAGCCTGGCTATTCCGCCATGCAAATGCGAATTCCCGCACCATGCACACACCTGCATGTTCACAACCGAACTGCATGAACGTCCATAATTCCCACGACGCAGCGTGGTGACAGCCACATGACTCGGACACAGCTAAACAACTATGTACACAACCAGCAATACTTATTTGGCTAATGTAAATTGAAGAACTGAAACTAGATTAACTAACATCTAGGAAGCACTCATTTCCAGCCGTCTCTTCGCCATTGCTGGCACCCCTGTCCACGATTTCCTTTCGTTCTTGAATGATCTGCTCCAAGATGCACTCTATCTTCTGGCAGCAAGCGAGAACCCTGCGGGGCGCTGTGCCAAGCAACCGCGTGAGCTTGCTTGATGGGAAGACGTCAGCGATGGTGAACCAAGTCATCTGACTTAAGGCAGTGCGAAGGGCGTCGAGGTACTCATCACGGTATTTACTCCGTCCTCCAACGAGACACCTCACCACAATGTCGTTGACGAGCTTGCCCATCCTCTCCGTGAGATTCACGACATGGCCGGAGGCAGTGGCGGAGGTGGCCATGTCCTGCACAAGGCCGTTGCCGAAGAGCACCCCGATGGTGGTGCTTACGTACCGATCAGCGAACATGACATCCTGGTTCCTCAGGATATCCTGCGCCACCTCCGGCGACGACCCAACCACCGCAGGCACCTCGCCGAGCCTTATCTGCATGAAGGGGCCGTGCTTCTTGGCAAGTGTGCACATGGACTGCTGGATGCTGTGGCTCCTGATGAGGTGGTGGATGCTGCCGATCAACGGCAGCGTCCATTGCCCTAGCGGTAGGTTAAGCCTTGGCTTTGAGGCAAATGATGTCAGCTTGGAGAGGAGGAAGAGCACGGCCACGGCCAGAGCAAGCAACATCAGCTGCAGCATGTCCTCCGTGATGCCAGCGTGACGAGCTGGTGCATATGGTGATATGTCAAAATCAAATGAAGTCTTAAAAACACGATACCTGTCATGGTGTTATGATATGATACGTAGATATTGTGATAAAAATTTAAAAATATTTTGAGAAAGTTATCACGTACGATGTTAAGAAAGCTGGAGATTCTCCGAGGATGAATTAGGATTTAAAGAAGGAATGTGTTAGGCTTGAAAGCAAATCATCGGTTAAATCCTCATTTGAACTTGAAATTTTTCTACAATCAAAATACTGCGTATCTTCTCCCGTGAAAAAATTCGGCATTTTTCTGTGTCAGTTTACTATTTTTAATTCATTAAGTGTGTTTCTATGATTTAAATTGAAATAGGTGAAATTTGAACTATAAGTGCTTGAAACAATGAACCAAAATTTATAGAAAAATCATATTCATGTTTTCGAGTATATTTTTAGTTCTTAACCACTAAATTGAAAGAAATTTTGAAAAATCTAGGTTAGACACTCTATCGGCAACGTAGATCTTAATGGTTGTTTAATTCTAAAAAAAAATCAAATGGTCTTAAAAACATGATACTTATCATGGTGTTATGATATGATATGTAGATACTGTGATAAAAATTTAAAAATATTTTAAGAAAGTTATCACGTATGATGTTAAGAAAGCTGGAGATTCTCTGAGGATGAATTAGAATTTAAAGAAGGAATGCGTTGGGTTTAAAAGCAAATCATCAATTAAATCCTTGTTTGAACCTGAAACTTTTTCTACAATCAAAATACAGCGTATCTTCTCCCATGAAAAAATTTGACATTTTTCTGTGTCAGTTTACTATTTTTAATTCATTAAGTGTGTTTCTAGTATTTAAATTAAAATAGGTGAAATTTGAACTGCCAGTGCTTGAAATAATGAACTAAAATTTATTTATTAGGATTTAAATTGAAATAGGTGAAATTTAAAAATATTTTTAAGATGTTAGTATAAAAACATTTCATCTGATACAGTAAAACAATCCGCATTTATTAGGAGTAAATTTTGTGTGTTAAAATAAAATATTTATATTTATTAATATTAAAATA
>KE372369.1:0-19407 GCA_000418225.1 Zizania latifolia
ATATTAAAGACTGTGCTGATGATGACAAAGTAGGTGCAGAAGTAGTTATATTGAGAGACAATTTGAAGGTTAGAAATAACTGTAGCATGCTGGTGTATACATGAACAGCATTTCATGGTTGCACATCAATGATAGCATGTCATGCCTGCAGGTGGACTGCAATTGTACTTCACTTGTGAGATGCTGAAAAACCATCACATTCATGCAGACGATAGATAGAGCGAGTTTGCAGAAAGTATTTGACTGTAGGTCTAGAAAGCTTCTGTAAAAAGTTGCTGAAATCAACTCGGTTGTCTGTCAAGTATCAAGATTCAGGAAACCATTATTGAACTAGTTCTACTCATATTTCATGTCTTATGTATGCCTGAAAGTTCGGTTACCAAATACTTCCTCCAATTCCTTATATATGTTGTTTTAGTCATCTTAATTCTTTTTTTCCAAATATAAATGTATTTATTAAATAAATGATCATATCCCTCTTACAAATAAAAAACAATTTTTCATAGTAGAATAAACGAGGGATAATAACATTATTTTACTTTATTTCTCAATTCTTCTACATAAGTTCAAAACAACCTATATAAATAATCACTGAGAGAGTACATGGCTAATGGCTTATAGATTCAAACAAGCTAATCAAATCGGTTTGCTGGTCAGGAAATGTCAGACTTAGCAATTATTTATTCATAGATTTAGAAAAAAAAATCCCCATCTTTGTGCCATTGTATTTTCAATGATGACTGTAAAGTTTTTAGACAAATCCCCTTGTTATTTGTATTAATCTTGAGGACTAGAATTTTTTAGGATTCTAAGGTAGGCGGTCTTCTGTTTTTTTTTTCATGAAAAAAACTCAGATGGAAATATGGAATTCTTAGTTTAACCTGCTGATTTTTTTTGCAGGTTACTGACTAGAAAAAAAAAATCCTTAAGTTATGAAATCTGAAGGTCGAAGCGGCGAAGCACCTTAAATTAAGGCTCGTCCTTAGGAGGATTGCTCGGTCTATTTTACATGAAGATCATGCATGTTCACTCTGTTGATTTGCTTTGAAAGCAGTGATTCTCTCTATTTTTTCCTGTTTCAATATCATCCACAATTAATGTCGAACATTTTATGTGTGCCTCAGATTTGTCGCTGGCTTTGTTGCTGTACTGCTGTGTGCATGCGTGCCCCTGATTTTACCACTCGGACGGCTGATCGCTTAATTATAATCCACACGAGATGGATGTGGATCATCATTCATCAGAGATATATAGCACTATACTCTGTACATATTGCTACAATGCTACTATTCTCTAGATGCTGGCTAGAGTTGATGCTGCAGCTGACCTTGAGTGGTTGCACAGTCTCAGATTGATGTTGAATCTGTTTTGACAAGCAGTGTGGCACAGTATCTTCAGTTTGACTATACGAATGAGCATGGCATGCTGAAGGACTAGCTAGCTTAGCTAGATCGAGGACACCCCTGCTGCATATTGCTTGCTACACTTGTCAGTCATGAAATATGATGCACCATTGCATGGAGATCGTGTCTGCAAAACTGATCAGGTAGAGCAGTAGATGGAGCGGTGAGGATGTATAGTATATATGCAGACCTAAGCTGCATTTGTATGTGATCTAGCTCCTCTCTCCCTGTCACTTGCACTGTGTTTGCTATACTTTGCTTGCACCAGAGGCAAAAATGGCAGGGGAAGAGGAAGCTAATGAATCTCCTGCTGTGCTATATCCTTTTGTTTAGTACTGTACTCCGTAGGAGTATCTCTTTTCCTTGGTTGGTGTACAGTACGCAACTACGCATCTCTAAGACTCTGACGAAGATCCACGTCTTCCATAGGCTTGTAGAATTGTAGTAGTAGATAGGTTAAATGAAACCTGGAGGGGTCCTTTGAAATGTCACATCCTGATGAGCTACTCGTCAGTCCAGATTGCAATCTTTGAAACGGTGAATCCGAAAAGGATCACGGCACTCAACTACATCCGGTAGGTTTATCGTTTATGGTACTACATAACTACAAGCAATAGGTTTTGAGTGTTCCTTAACATCACTATAAATATTTATAGATTGTTTAGCAGAAATTAAAGTTAAATAGTAGAAACAAATTATTAGGATGTTTCTAATTAAATGAGTGGTATTTGAGGATAGGACAGTGTCTAAGGTAAGATGAAAAAATGAATAAGAAGTAATTGATGTGACAAACAATATATTTTAAAAATGTTTATATTTTGATATAGATTTTAAATAATAAGAGCGTGCATGGTTGAGCTGTATATTAAAAAACTGCTATGAGATATGAAAAACGGTGAAGCTGTTTGATTACACTACACTAGCTGTGTATCTATAAACCGATTACATTGCTGCAATTCCTGCAAATTAAGGTATAGAATCAATGAGGTCCAGGCTTTCACCTGCAATTAATCAAGTATCACCGTGGAGAACGGGCGAGTGCCCTGCAAATGGACAGACAGTTGTGTCCTGCAGCTGATGATACGCTACAGTCCTGAGCCCTCCTTGGTGTGCTGCTGCTTTCTTGCTTACTGCGGTGCTCGGCTCATGGCATGGCGCATGCATGATGCGTTTGTGGCAGCGGTGGCTTTAACTGGCTTATTAGGCCATGGCTAGCTAGCTGCCTGCCACACACCATGACGATCGAGAAAGCTGCCGCTCTGCGCACCAGATCAGATCAGTGCGATATACTGAGGCGAGGCCGCAGCCAGCAGCTAGCTGAGAGCCTGAGACCTGATGAGATCTCTGGTCTACCGATAGCTAGCTCCGTATTTTTTTTTCCTGATGTCTGCATGCATTAAGGCCACAAGTACTAATACTGCTCGGTGGTTGACCAAAAGCTCACACTTGTTGGAGTGTGTCATTCGGGTTTTGACTTTGATGCCACTCTCCGACTCTCGCGTTGCGCCTCTCTCCAAAATTTGGGGTCTTGTATGCTTGAGGAGACAGAAGGCATGTTGCAGCGACCGGCAGGACCAAACACAAGGATGCCTGCAGTGAGAGTCATCACATCAGCAAGGAAGTCAGGAGGAGGAGGGCAGCCCCCCCCCCCAAAAAAAAATGTCGTTCCTGCAGGAGAAATTCAATGCACAGTTGCATACTACGGCCTCGTTCTGAAAAACGACATCGACATGTTTTTTTAATGCGCATGTTTTTATACCAGTTTTTGTAATTATATATTTGTAAATAACTAAGAATAAATGTATATTAAAATGTTTTCCTTAACAAAATATACCAAAAAAATTGCAAGTATTAATATTTTTAATCTTTTAATAATTTAAGATTTTGAGATTTGACTATCGTGTTATAGTTGTAGTATATGTTTGACTATGTGATGTCAACTGAGCGAAGCACACTTAGATTGGACAACTGTTGCCTCTGTCCTAACGATTAACGAAGACCAGACGTAGCAAGGTAAAAGCATTTTCACTAGGCGAAAACGAAGGCTAGAAGACATAGGACATGAAAAGTGAAGCCCTTAGGCTATTGGGCCAGGCCTATTAGTGGGCAAATGGTTCATTTCGATATGTAAAAACCATTGTATTTCTAATTCATACACCATTTTGTTGGGTTATTGAGAGACTACGCTAGCGCTTAATTTCAAAAATTTACCCCGTTAGTCTAGGAACCATGCGTGTAATGAGATCATGGATCGTTATCTTGAGCCTCGAGACGCACTCGGGCAGCGGAAGTAGAGTCGATGAAGCGCGTCCTCGAGCTACTCCTCTCGGCTCCGTTCGTTCGTCGGCGATCCGGCGATGAAGACGACACGATCCGATGATCCGATGAACTCCACGGGAAGAAGACGAGCACCGATGCAGCAACGGTGTCTCTACAGTATCCACACGTATAGGGACGGGATCACCTCGCGCCGGCGTGCTAGCACCACTCGCGAGATCCGGAAGATCAATCACAACACTTGTGATCGTGGAGAGAGGAGAGGTGTGGCGGCTAGGGTTAAGATAAAGTAGCAATGACCAGCAGCCTTCACGTGCTAGCCCCACCCCTCTTTATATAGTGCACCATCGTGGGCCTTTAATCTGCATTAAAGCCTAACAGATCTAATCTGTTCGCGTGGTCCGGAACTTCCGGCTATAGCCAGAACTTCCGAAATAGACCTTCTGTATCGAATTAATTCTCAACCCGAAACTTCCGGTCCAACCAGAACTTCCGGTTCGTCCAGAACCCGGAACTTCCGGTTCGTCCAGAAAATCGAACATTAGGACTGACCCGAAACTTCTGGTCCTACCAGAACTTCCGGATGCTCTAGAACCCGAAACTTCTAGCTACAGCCGGAATTTCCGGTTCCCCCAGAATTTTCTTGGGCACAATTCCATCACATTTACATAAGTGAAGACTGTAATATTCTCATTATGTAGCACAAGTCTATTTAAGGGACACGGATATCCATATGACGGCAAGAGAAATTAATACAAAACTATTCAACTCTCGGAGCTCTCTGCTAAGGGCATCTAAACTTGTTTTGTTCTTCGTTGTGAAACGATGACAGCCACAAACACACACACATATATACACATTTGATGTCAAGATGTAAATGTGTAACCTATTATACAAGCTTACTTTGGTTAGATCAGCCAGCGGCTGATGATTCTTGCGTCCTTTGCCACACACTTCTCTAGTCGTCTTGCTCTTGGATTGCTTATGGAAAAAGAAAAAAAATAGAGAAGAGAGATGGCAGGAGACCAAAATGATCCAGGAGCGCAAGACATCAATTGAAGAACGTCAGGTTGCAAATGAGGAGAGAAGGTTGATGTGGGAGCAAGAACAGAAGATTATGTTTTGTGACCTCAACACATTGGACCCCGATGTGAAGGCATATGTGATAGCAATGAGAAGTCAGCTTGTAGCTCAAAGGGTGGTGGCCTTCAGTAGTGATTTGGATGGTAGCAGCGGTGGGAGTAGCGTTGCTAGAAGTGGAGGTCCTGAAGGTTCTGGTGACGAAGAAGACATTTGAGACATGGAATTTTGTTTTGGTGCATTGCTATGCATGGTTATGTGGATGTTTTATTATATTTTCTTTTATGTATGGTTCATGAATATTAAATTTACTTTATGTGAGTGAACTATGAATGTGGTTTGTATGATTGTAATATTCTATGTGTATGGCTGCTTTAGTTATCTATGTTTTTTTAAATATTATGTTATCTATGCTCTTTTTAAAATATTACAGATGGTGTATACCGATGATGAAGATGATTTGCTTGAGCAATGGTGGGAGGAAGAGGAATCAGACGATGATGATTTGGCTGTGGCTATACTTGTTCTTGCTGATGCTGAAGAAAGGGATCGCAAGAAGGCTCGACGTGGTTCGATGCCTGGTCGTCAAGTGATACCATGAGACATGTATGCTTGTAACTTGCGTATTGTGGCAGATTATTTTGCAGACCCCCCAGTTTACAATGAACAGTTTTTTCGGAGACGATTTAGAATGTCAAAAAATTTATTTTTGAGAATTGTTGAAAGGGTGGAGAGACGTGATAAATATTTTAGACGAAGGCTAAATGCAGTAGGGTTGCTTGGAGCCACTGCCCTTCAGAAGGTGGTCGGATCTTTTAGGATGCTAGCATATGATGTGCCTGTAGATTCTGTTGATGAGGTTGTGAGAATTGCAGAGAGCACCATGATTGAGGCCTTCCAACACTTTGTCAAAGTAGTGGTTGAGGTTTTTGTTGAACAATACTTGAGACCACCCACTCTTGAGGATACTACACGATTGATGGAGCTAAATGGCAAGAGGGGTTGGCCAGGTATGCTTGGAAGCATTGATTGTATGCACTGGAGGTGGAAGAATTGTCCAATTGCATGGAAAGGGATGTACTCAGGACATGTGGAATGACCAACCATGATATTAGAAGCTGTTGCATCAGATGATTTATGGATTTGACATTTATTTTTTGGATTGCCTGGATCACTTAATGATATCAATGTTCTCCAGAGGTCCCCCCTATTTTAGCGGCTAACTTCTAGAACTTCACCTCCTGTTGAGTACACGGTGAATGGCAGCAAGTACAACATGTGTTATTATTTGGCAGATGGGATCTATCCACCATGAGCTACATTTGTGAAGAGCTATAGAAATCCACAAGGTAAAAAGAAATGTTACTTCACAAAAGCTCAAGAATCGGTTAGGAAGGATGTTGAGAGAGCATTTGGCGTGTTGCAATCACGCTTTGCCATGATTAGAGGTCCCGCAAGATTTTAGAACAAGAAAACTCTATGGTACATAATGATAGCGTGCGTGAACATGCATAATATGATAATTGAGAATGAGCGAGATGCTGTCGATGTGGGGGGCTATGACTATGATCAAGATGGGGGTGAGGAGCTGAGAGAGGAGGAATACCAACGCCACAACTCGCTTGTGTTGTTGGAGTTTCTTAAGATACACAGAAAAATTAAAGATAGACACGAACATGAGAAACTCCGAGATGATCTTGTGGAACATTTGTGGGCGCTACATAGCGCTAGCTAGTTGTTTAATACGATAGATGATTATGTTCCTATATTTAAATTTAAATATTTGTATTTGCATTTAAAAATTTAAATATAGTCATTCATTATTAAATAATAAATAATTTATTATGTATTGTGCTTTTGTCAAATACATGTGCATAGTGTGTGAAGAAGTGGTGGAAATTGAAAATAGGGGCTCTGTTTTGAGGGCTATTGCTGGAGTTGCTCTAACAGGATTGCATTGTAGCCCAGAAAGCATACGAGGGGCTCGGTTAATTGCGTGCAAAGGCCCAGCTCAGTAGAAGCCAATGCCCGGAGGAAAAAGGATGCCATGTCGGGCACCAGGTCGCCGCGCCCATGAGAGGAGCGTTGGGCCCCTGCCCCACCGCGGGCAAACCACCAGGCGGTGGTTGGTGCAGCAACAGGCCAGCACAGGCTGAAGCAAAAAACCCACCAAAACGAGGCCGGCGAGCTAGTGCACGTGACTCAGGTCGGAGCCCAATGGCCATAAGAAATCACTGTGTACTATCTCTTACTCTACTAATCATCTCTCTAGTTTTCAATATCAATTGGTGGCTGACGCAACCGGGTAGAACGTTGGTGGATATGAGCATCGCCAGTAGGTTATCTAAATCTGAACCTCTATATTTTAATTTAGATGCTCATCTAAAAATATTCTTCCTCCATATTTTCATACACTCCAACAGATCATCTATATTACACAATTCATATTACATTTTTCTATATTTTAATAATATATTTCAACTACCATACATTTGTATTTTTCCTAACAATACTCTCTAACTAGCGAACCCAAATAATCTCCAACTTCCAAACTAACGAAATGCAATCATGTATACAATTAGACGATTTAATCGAAGCAAATTGAATTAAACAAAATGAGGCAGTTGTATACATTGTTCAAGAGCGCTTCAACTACTCGAGTTCTATTAAACAAAATCGAAGCAAACCCTCGCTGCGCACCTCCACGCCCTCGTCGTGCCCTCGCCAAGCCAACGTCGTCGTCGCGCCGCCGTTGCCACGTCACACGCCTCCACGTCGTCGCTGTGTTCGCCGCGCCGCGCCAAAACTGCCCGTCGGCCTCAGATTTGTGCGAGGAAGGGACAGATCTGAAAGGAGCCAAGCCGTCGCCATGCACGCCGGCCTCAGATCTGCTCTGCTCAACTCCCCGTCGCCATCTTCCTCGTGACCGAGCGGGTGAACCCGAAGGAGGGCGGCGACGGCTCGGCGACTAGGGTTCCGCCCAAGCCACCGCCAGGACGACGTGTCTGCCCGTTCTTTCGCTCAGTGATTTTTGGGTCGTACTCCGGCCGCACGGGAAAAGCTCAAACAGTGGCGGTGGCATCGTGGGTGGAGAGGCGATGCAGCGGCGACGACGCTCCGTGCAGGCGCGGGAGGAGTTGAGGGGAGAGACAGTTGGAGGATAGCGTGAGGAGAGAGAAACATCAAAGTTGGTGTTTCTCTCTTTAATATGGATGGTCCTCTATATTTAGATGACCTGATAGATTGTCTGCTAAAGACACGTTTTGAAAGAAAAAAAACATCATATAAAGATAGAGGTTAGGACGCATGTCCTCACACGCTCTAACTAGGCACAGCCACGGCGACAGCGCTCGTTACACTGGACCGGGAGCTAGTAGTACCTCGGCTTGCTCGGGGTGGAGACCTGCTGACCTGCATGCAGGCGCAGGTAGCTGGCAGGCAGCGACGTCATGTGATTGCACGGTAGGTCTAGCCAGCGCCCTGACAGGCGTCGCGGTCGAGGATCTCACGCATCCCGAGGTGCCATCTCACGGCTAATTAATGTACTACCACCCGATGCCCCGGCGGTCGTTGCCGGACATCCACTCTGAAAAAGGGCTCCAGCTTCCAGCTCTCTCCACTGAAGACGCCATTCATGCCCAGCTACCAACCCATCCAAGGCGCACAGACATCGTAGTAGTAGTCGACTAGTAGTAGTGTTATTGTAGTACAAGTTACTAGTCATACTACTACTACTACATTATTCATCTCCCCGTTGCCGCAGCACAGTAGAAAACGGCACAAGCTGCTGCTTAACGGTACGACGGCCGTGGCAACGGCCGTGCGACGCCGGAGCGAAACGAAGAAAGTTTTCACCTTGGAGCCAAAACTCTGGGACTGGAATGTAGCTGTACCGAGTTAAGTCCAACTCTTTTCCTTGCCTCGTCTGGAAAAAGATCAATTAATAACGCGAACCTGTCTACCAATTAGTAGGCTAGTAGCTCCTCGAACACACACTCCCTCTCGCTCTCGCTCTCTGTCTATCTCTTCTTCCACCTCTAGTCTCGCAGCAGCAGCAGCTCTAGTCGCGGTGTCTCTCGAACGCGTTGGAGATTTCAGCTAGCGCTGCTTTGGAGGCAATGTCGTCGGCGCTCGTTCCGCCTCCTCCGCCGGCGACGCAGCTGTTGGTGTCGGTGGGGTACGGCGGGGAAGAGGGGACGTCCGCGGTGAGGGGGTCCTACGGTCCGGTGATCGCCATGCTGGCCGTCCTGGCCGTGCTGGCGGCGGTGGCCGTGGCCGTCGGACGCCTCTGCTTCGGCCGCCGGGTGCTCGGCCAGGCCGGCGGCGGCCACGACCTGGAGGCCTGGGTGGAGCGCACGTGCGGCCCCTGCGTCGGCGCCAGCCTCTTCTCCGCTGCCCCCGTCGCCGGTAGCGGTGGCCCAGCCAAAGAGGAAGGTAGCGGCATGGCCGTAGCGGAGCCGCCGCCGCCGGAAGAAGCATTGCGAGTAGACGGTAGTGGCATTGTCAATGCTGGGTCCTCAAATGACTTCCTGTAAATTTTTTCTTCCAACTTCTCGTGGAATTCCTATCAGAAATTCTTTTTGGTGTGGCAGTAGAGTAATCTCTATCAGGTCGCCCTTATTTGGAGCTAAACTTGTCGAATTCTTGGCGCGATGTTTGCTGCGGTCACCACGCGACGTGGCAACGCAAAAACGACGCCGATTTGACTGTTGATTGATGGATTAACAGTATTCCTGTATCTTTCCCTGTACATCTTTTCAATCTGCAGCTTTCCTTTAATTATTCGCAATACTCCAGTTTTTTGTATCCATCGCCAAAAATTCAAACAATAAAATTTCGGACTGCTAAAATTCAAACGGTTATTTTTTTCGACGGTTCAAAACAATCTTATTCACACGCTAAGTTGTGTTTGTTTCTAACTTTCTATCACCAAACCAAGACAGAATTAATTTAGAACTATCTATACAAATTGTTTGATCAGAAAATAACACAAAAACTAGTTTTCACGTGACCAAACATTTTGAATCGGACAGAAGAGAAATAGCGGAGGCTGGATGGAAAATGACCGCTCTCTCCTATACTTTAAACGGAACGGTGGAGGATAGAGATTAGAGAAGGATATAGAAAAACGGCTAGATAGAGTTTTTAAGAATATATTTTCTATTTTGAAGGCTTCTCTGAAACAACACAAGTAACTATTTTATATGATTTTTATATAAGTTAAATTAAATACTCTAAAATTCTTTTCTCCCGAGTCCTAACCACACCGCGTAGACAGAAACTTGTGTTATCTCGTTTGTTGTGCTCTTTTCATAAATCTTCCTGTGCAGGATTCTTTATAGTTATCTGTAAAGTGATTTTGTTACTAATATATAAACTCTAGCATTATTAAATTTATATATCAGTGAAAAAGTAAGTGACTTGATAATGTCATTTGCACTGTTTTGCTCCGTTTGGCCGGGTACGCGCAGCTGTGCACTGTGCTGCTGCGTATGCGGGCCTCCTGTCACTGACGTCGTCGTCGTCGTCGTCGTCGATGGAGGTGGCATCTGTGCTTCGCTATCGTCCGTGCGCGCTGACACGACGGTGCATGGCAATGGAATGGCCCGATGGCCGCGCCTAGCCTAGCCTTTTTCCCTTTCTGCATCGGTCAGACCGGAGGTGCCGCCTCGGCCGCAGCGGCACATGAGCTGGTCAGACCATACACAGCGTTCTGGGTCAGACAATACAGCGTTGACTGTCCGAGGATGCCACGGAACAGAAAAAAAAAAATCAATCGCCTCGAGGCGAGCACTGTTTGCAGCAAACCGTTTACTCTGCAAGTACCAATTCAAGCGAATTTCAAATGGTCTCTGGTTGCACGATCAAGAGCGACTTGAATGGTTGCCCAGCTCCAGAGAGTACCGCGGTCCCTGCCAACTTTTCGAGTTACAGAATCCATGCATGCGTAAAGGCCAGAAGCAGCACGAGATATCGCTTGCTTAATGCTGCTGTTTTGTCGGCCCTAATCCATTGAACAATCTGCCACACCGCAATGGTTTGAAGCCTGCACGATAGCCTTTGCGCGGGTATATCTACTTAAAAATATACATAACAAAATAATATTATCTTTGTTTATCATATCTGTTTTTTCCTTTTGAACTTTTAATGAAACAATCAGTCATGTTTAAGATTTATTTTTGGAGTACTTCCTACTTCCTTTGAAGATTTATTTTTAAGTCGTGTTTACACAGAATCAATAATGTAGAAAAACAATTTATGTATCTTTAATTCTATTAGCTCTAATTTTTTGTTTTTTGTTATGTATAAGATAAATTTTGAAGGCTTAAAATACTGAACCTGGCAGAGACTTGCATAAGTGGGAGCAGTGACATTGGTTAGGGGAATCGTGGGCCCACTGGGCCTGCAGTTAAGACTGTCAGGCCCATGGCCAATGGATGCAACGTAAGCATGGGTCGGTGCAGGACCAGGAGGAGGCGGTGCACCGGACGGCTCGGTGATCTGATTTGGGTCGGAGCATAGGCCCGTGACGTAACGTTGGATCATGCGGGCCAGGAGGGCCCCAGTCGGTTTTGTCATCTGGTCCAGCCCTTGACCTCTTTGTTCGCATTATGGACTGCTCTGCGCAAACCGGCCTGGTGATACAGTAATTTTAGTTTTTTTCCTTTATTGTTTGAACCTTTTTAGTTAGCTCTTAAAAACAAATAAACTTCGTCATATATCTTTTATTATTAATGAACATTTTTAATGTTTTTAAAAGGAAACTTTGTTATCTGGCTTGGTAAACAACCTGTCATGACAAAAAAAAGTCATACCAAATCACATGCTATGCACAATTATTAGAACAATATCAATATAAATTAGATCAGTTACCATGATAACTAATTAAAAATTGTTATATGTTCATCATGTTTTGGAGAAGATTGTTGCATCTACTCTTAATTATAAGAGAACCTGAAAGTTGCTATTTTTTGTTCCCTAAAATTTTATATATGAATCATCCTAAACTCTGTTAATCTCTAAAAATCAATCAATCACATGTATCTCAATAATCTCAATTTCTATATTTTAAAGGGGATTAGAAAAAAATTCATATTTTTTAAAAAAGATGTGATTTAGGGATCATTTAGTAATATTGTTTGAGCGTGATTTTTTTTAAATATATATATAATTTTAGAAAGTTAGATAACAGCTCTAAAATCTGTAGCTTTGTAAACTAGAGTATTAAAGACGCTTTCATACTTTTTTTTGGACTAGTAGTGGTAGACCGGCCGGGGCCGACCAATGAAAAAAAGATGTTTATGTTGGACTGTCCAATCCTGCCTCGGCAAGATACCGGATACGTGCGTGTGTAGATTAATTAGCCACGTGTATATATATGGAGAGAGATAGCACCCACACGGAAGCTTCGTTTGTGTGTACACGTCATACATGTGACGCAGGATATCGTGTCACATGTGTATCCCATGATCCAATTGATCAGCAGGGAGCAATTATGAACCGAGAATTAAACCCTCTCACTAATTAATCTAAACCAAACGGAAGAAGAAAAAAGAAGTAAAAAAAGCAACAAAAGAATTCCCCTCTCTACAAGGAAGAGGAGGCGACGACGTTGCTGTGCGCGTCGAGCGGGACGAAGGCCATGGCCACCAGGACGGCGAGCAGGCACACCGGCACCGCCAGCAGCAACGACGGCGGCGGCGGGAGCGGCGGCAGGACGAGGGGCAGGAACACGAGCGACGCGGTCACGCAGAGGAACACCGCCACCAGCTCGACAGGGAAGTAGCCCGGCGGCGTCGTGGCACGGCGGCCCGTCCCCGGCGGCAGCTGCTGCCGCTTGCGCTCCTCCGCCGCCATCTGCATTCGCGTAGGACGATTAGAGCTGCCGCTTCTTCTCTCCATACTCATCATCCGATGAGGCGATGAACCTGTGTCGCGGGTGCTTCTTTCGACGGGATCAAGAACCAAAATTCAGGCTCAGAGCTGCGGATTCCAAAGCTCATTCATATAATCGACCCCTTTCTTCAAAGAATCAAACTTTGATTACTCTCTGATCGGACGAGATGAAGCAAGAGGCTGCGATAGAATTGGGACTTGGCAGCCTATGGTATAACAACTGCGCATATATATGAACAGCCGGCTGCTTGCAGATTCTCTGAACTGGCTGCGAAGCTAATCGATCCGTACGCTGACAAGGACCGACAGTGACATCAACTGGGAGATCCTGGGAATTAAAAGCTCAGATCTTGGAGGCACGGAACCGGGCGGCCGCCGGCCGGGTGCAGTGTATGGGCAGCTGTGGATGGATGCAAGTATGCAAGAGGCCGCGTGAAATCCAAGTCCGGTAGCAGTCAGTAGCACGTTTTACGCTACGACTTGGACGGGGTGGTGGTCGTTGTGGGCTCTGTGCGTGTTCTGACCAACCGGTAGTTTGCGAGGCCGTGCGTGCTGCTGCCGCTGGCCAGCCGGCAGCTTCGGCTTCGGATGGGCGCTCACCCTGCTTCGCCGATGCGGGTTCAGTGCCTGCAATGTTCGCCCCCTGGACGCCGGGGAACTTTTTTTAATCTTTTTAAGGATTACGTTAGAAAGCACAAAAAATTGATAATGTAAAGTAAACTGTTTCCTTAACTATTCTTTCGTATCATTTTACAATATTTTTTCTATTCTTATATATAAATTATTTGTCTTTTTAAACCATTTTTCGAATATAAACCGTATTATAACTTTTAGATATGCTTGTTTTGTCAAATAAATACTACCCATTTCACACATAAACAACTCATATTTTAAAAACACAATAAACAAGAGATAATAAAATAATTCAAATTAATTTATTAATTCTTTTGCGTTTATTTAAAAATAATAAAAGGATTTAATTATTATTAATAATCATTACTTTGGTATCTTACTATCACCATTAGTTTATTAATTTCGTTAAAAAAATTAAAGCGAATTGTGGCTTCTCACCATTTGATGATTTGACAATTAAAATATATTATTGTTTAATTATGTTAATATTTAATACTCATGGAAATGATACTTGAAACTGTTTAAGCATAAAACTATAAATTATAATATAAAAAATAAAAACTACTTATTTAAGTATCAGATCCCAGTTTATAGATAGTGTGGATTTCTCTTATAAGAAAATATCTGATAAGTGGAAGGCGAAGGCCCAGACACGGAGGCCACAGCCCAGCCGTCCTTCCCACCCGGCCCACGCCTATGATCTCTCCCCTCTCCTGCAAAAAATTTAATCATATATCATTTATTTAAATAAAAAAACATATCACTTATTTAAATAGAAATAAACATACTATTTACTTAAATAAAAATTGAGTATTTATTTTTCTGATCACAATCCTAATATGCCTCCGATCGTATCAACGAGACGTAGAAAATAATGATATAATTCAATCTCCTCGCAACCAGCAACCATACCCGCCGCACGCCGCACGCCGCCCGCCGCCGCCGCCGCTGCCCGATTCGCAGGCTCCCTTCCACCACTTCGAACGTGCACTTCTCAACCCTGAACTAGCGCCCCCTTCCCCCCGGCCGGCCGCTCGCCGTCGTCCTGCACGCCAGCTCCTTTGCCTCCGTCACAGTCCGATCCCGCGGGCCAGGCCACCTGCGGCGCGACGGAGCAGCGGCAGGAGGGAGAGGAGGACGAGGACGAGGAGACCATGAAGCTTGACGTGAACGCACTCCGCTACCTCTCCAAGGATGACTTCCGCGTCCTCACCGCCGTCGAGATGGGCATGCGTAACGTAAGTCATGACACGCTGCTACACCTAGCCTTAAACCGGCGCCGCGTGAAAAACCGCTGCCTTCCATCCATGCCTGACGCCTTGGTTTTGGATTTACAGCACGAGATCGTGCCTGCAGAGCTCGTCGACCGCATCGCTGGATTGAAGTGAGTGCCACTTCTGGTTCGATATTTGCCATATTTGGTTGCTAAATCGTTCCTACGTGGTCGGTTGGTGATTTTCAGATTTTGGTTGTTTTAAGTATGGAGATGGGAATTAACGACTTATGTTTGAGATGATAGCTCGTGAAGTTACAACTGGAGGATAATAACGCAGTTCGTGCTCCCCAAAGTGCTTGTTTACCCTGGATAAAAATTGGAACTTTGCCATTTGTGATGCACAGTGGGCATATTGTTTGTAGGAACAAAAAATCACCCTCTAGTTTGGACATAAGAATGGATGCTTATATTATCCACTGCAACTGATAAATGTAGAGTACTAAAGTTAGAATTTTGAATTGACTGCTTACAAGTTTGGTTTTAGGCTTTTAGTAATACGATGTCCTTGGATGTGTGCTAATGCTTCATGGATGTAGGCACGGAGGCACATATAAAGTGCTGCGGAATTTGTTGAAGAACAAATTGGTGCATCATGATGCTACAAAGTGTGAGTTCTTCATGCTGAATCTTGCTCAGTTTCTCTTTAGATGAACATTTGAATTAACAGAGATTCTTTTGCTGGTCCCTTTGGATACAGATGATGGTTATAGGCTCACATATCTTGGGTATGACTTCCTCGCCATCAAAACCTTGGTTAATCGTGAAGTGTTTGCTTCAGTTGGTCGGCAAATCGGTGTTGGAAAAGAGTCAGGTACATGCCGTTGGTGATGTTTAGCTCATATTTTATTTTTATGTTCTGACAGCACATGTTAGACGTCTTGTGTTTACTTTACATTACCTGCAGATATATTTGAGGTTGCCACAGAGGATGGTACGGTGTTGGCCATGAAGCTTCATAGGTTGGGTAGGACATCTTTTAGGGCTGTGAAATCTAAACGTGACTATCTAGCACACCGGAGGAGCTTTAACTGGTTGTATCTGTCACGACTTGCGGCACTGAAGGAATTTGCATTTATGAAGGTTTCTTCTGACTATATTTTCTATCAAGTTATTAGAGCTACATGCTTATATGTTTAGTAATCATTTGCTTCCTTTTGTTTTTATGAAACTTCAGGCTTTAGGAGAACATGGATTTCCAGTCCCCACTGCTGTGGACTGCAATCGGCATTGTGTGATCATGTCACTTGTTCAGGGATATCCACTGTAAGCTACAATATTATTCACCGAACTATTATCAAGTGTTTGGGTTTATTTGTTCAGGAATTTATCAACTCTTGTTTTTCATTATGTAGTGTTCAAGTAAGAGAGTTAAAAAATCCAGATGATATTTTTGACACAATTCTTGGTCTTGTTGTACGTTTGGCGGAGCACGGGCTGATACATTGTGATTTCAATGAGTTCAATATCATGGTATTGCTTCTTGTACCTTATCTTGTTATTACATAGATAGCTCAGTCTTTTGGATCCCACAAGTAGTCAAATGGGTCTCGGGGCAGAACAGCGGTTCTAGTTTTTCGATCCTTGACCAATTCTTGAGTTAAGTTCACCATGTTTCTTCTTTATGTGTATTAATGTTTTTTCAGATTGATGATGATGAAAAAGTTACCATGATTGACTTCCCACAGATGGTATCTGTTTCACATCGGAATGCCCAGATGTATGTAGCATATTCTAGTAGCTACACAAGATAACATTCTATTCATTATTCACTGAGTGTTGATTTTGCAGGTTTTTTGATCGAGATATTGAGTGCATCTACAAGTTCTTTAACAAGAGGTTATTATCCATTCAATGTCGGAACCTCCATTAGTCATTGTGATGCTTTGCAGCACATTTGTCATTAACCTTTCTTTTCTGTATTTATGTTAGGTTTAATCTTTTATCAGAGAATTTTGAAGAACAAAATGGGTCTGAAATCGATGATGATGAGAATGGCAGGCCATCCTTTCTGTCTGTGCAAAAAGCTGCTGGTTCATTGGACAAGAAACTAGCAGCTAGTGGTTTCACCCGAAAAGAGCAAGTTGAGATGGACAAGGTGGGTCGGATATTTTTACTAATCTCTTGTTGATGCATTGGAAATCTGCAAATGTGATTGTCGTAGGGTAGTAATTGCATACCGGGTTATTGAAAGTGGTTACTGTAAAAGAACTTGGTTTCAACCAGACAACCAGTAAGTCAGGAACAATTAGGGCCTGCCTCATTCTTGTGGTACATTGTTATTTGCCTTGGGAAAGCTATTTTTTACTCAGACAACCAATTAACCGTAGAATTTCCCTTCTCATGTGCTGCTATATAAATTGGTATTATTAAGTATGATGTTTCTGTAGTCATCATTTTTCTCTCACCTGATTACAGTACATCCACGAAAATGCCGAAGAAGAAAGCTCAGATGATGAAGATTCAACATCACAACAAGAGAGTGACGGTGGTGATGAGGTGGCTGTTAAAATCAATTCCTTGAAAATAGCAGACCAGGTATTGATCTACATAGCAAGCTTCCTTTAGTCTAGCCGTGTCACAAATTGTGCCCATGCCAATATAATCTAGCAAATTCAGTTTTCTCAAGTTGTCAATATATTACGTGGTTTTTTTTTGCTCAGGATTCTGCTGGCGCGCCTGATCACACTATTCCCGCGAGGGATTCAAATGAACCTGAAACTTCTGAAGAGGTAGTAAAGTCTATTCAACTGAGTGAATAGACAGTTCTTTTCACGGATGTCGCTTACATTCCTCTACCTCGCAGAGTGAAGCAAGCACAGGTCGCAGTGGTGAGAACACACTAGCAAATCCATCCTCTTCTAGCAACGGCGACACTACGGAGCCACTTGAATCGGGGCGTGACGATGACGACGACGACTCGTCGGAGGATCCTGATGGTGAGGATGGTGCTTCTTTTGCAAAACAACTGAACAAACAAAGGAAGAGGGCGAAAGCTGCCGCGCAGGGCCGGAGAAGGCCTTTGTCCTCAAGAAATGCATACAAGGACAAGGGGAAGGGTGCCATGAATTCCAAAATCCATAGGCAGGCATGCAAATGGTGATTGCTGTTCTGGCCAAGTGGCCATCTGGGTCGCGGTTTTTAGCAGGAGAACTAAAGATAGGTTGAGCTTACGATTGGTTCGGCTGTAGGAGCGGAAGAGTGTTATATAGAACAAGCATTATGCTTGTATTGTTTGTTCACAGTTTTGGTCGTTTGAGTGATGCTTCTCCATGATTGCCTGCTGAGTATAGTTGGTAAAAGTAAAGCGCCATGTAATATTTTGCCAATGAGAACAGTCATGACAAATGTCACTCTTCAATTTTTCTATAGAAACCCTAGATATTTGTAGGATTATTTGTAACATTAAATAATATCTACACATATTATAACTTTAAAACATTTTTTTTAAAAAATATATCTTCCAATTTTTGAAAAGAATAGTTAAACAACATTAATGCATTAAGTGTTATAGATATGCATAGTATTTGATATTTACTTTATTGATAAACCCATATGTAAAAAATCACACAAGATCATGTTGGGTATGATTTCAACTCCACCTTCAAGTTAGAGTTATGGTTTTTTAGCGGAAAAACAATTGGATTTGAAGGTGGAGTTCTAAATATCTTTATTAAGTAGATGATCGAAAATAAGCATTCAAATTTATTGTCAGCTCTAACTCTACGAAATTTTAGAGCTAGAAATTCCTAACTTCAACCGATAGAGTTAGCCCTATACTAAATAGGGCCATAATATATATTATCATAGAATAACAAGAGATCTCAAGCACACAAGTTGGCTCCTAGGGTTGCACCAAGCGTTAATGGTCCACAATTATTATCGAAGATGAAAAAGAGTAAGAAGAAAAAGTTGAAAAGGGGGAAGAAAATCCCAATAAATCTAGAATCGTACACCGCTGGTGGTAAAAGAACGAATCTTTGTTAAGTTTTGTGAAATTACTAGTGATTCTAGTAAATTATGCCATAAATAGGAGTATATCATACCACAGCAAATGACCAATTAAAAAAAGCTTGAATTAAAAGTGGATGTTTTGGATATATGGAAAGCCCATACTGGCGACGGCCCAAGCTAAATCCCTTGCTCGATTAGCTGCAAAGTTGGGAGGAAGATATTTTTGTGTCGCTGTCGACCTGTCGTGATCCGGAATCCTTTATCTTTTTCTAGCCATCTGTGGTATGGTACGTATGGTGATAACACATCGTAGCTAGCTTGCGTAGTTGTGTCGGTAATGGATGGAAAATCTGCTGCGGGCTTAGCAGATAAATAGCAAATCTGCCTTTGGATAATTTCAAAGCTAATTAGAAGCCGTTTTAAAGGAAGAAATTACGGAGGATAAGCATTGAGATTTTATTATGTTGGCAGAGTTTCTATCTCTATTTTCAGCTATAATCTATGTATAACTATGTTGCCACGTTGGTAGTGCCTTTCCGGTGTATTTTCTTGCACTGAGAGCATTCTTAACACTCCGTATCACCTAGTGTCCATGATATTAAATAGCTTACTATGAAAGAAAAAAACTATTATGATAAGTAAGTTTATAAGAAGAGCGATGAAAAATCATAAAAACTATTTTTATGTAAGAAATCAGATCCTCACGAGAAAAAAAAACTAAGTCTCTTTCATCTAAGACACCACACAAACACTATAAACGGCGAGATACAGTATCAGAAAATATTAAAAATAAATCAAAATAATTTCTGATATTTGCTGTAGCCTACTAAAAACCTAAACCCAATTACATAAACCCTAATTCCTCTGTCTCACCCCAGCACTCCAGCATAC
>KE372369.1:19582-30772 GCA_000418225.1 Zizania latifolia
CGTCTCTCCTCCGCCGGCGCCGCCCCGCCGCCTCGCCGCCCTGTAAGTCATCTCATATTCTCATCTGAACTACCCTCCATTCATTTTGTTTTCTTTCCAGGCTAGCTCCTCTGTTGCCGCTTGCCGGTGGTTGATGTACTTGTACTGTGTTGTCCCTTCTTAGTTATGAACCGGCCTCCTCTTAGAATTTCATCACTGGACTCAGAGACCTGTTATAACTAATAAGGCTTGAATGGTAGTATTCTTATATGTTGAGGATTTGGTATGTTTAGTCCTTGTTCTGATGTGCTCCCTTCCAGTTGTATGTTGTACATGGATGGTCCTGCCTTCATTCTGGAGCTGCATGAAAATAATTTATTTTGTTATTCCAAGTGTAAGGTTATGCATGAATACATATATATACTTGCCGTATCCGTATTCATGTTTTCAGATGATTTCGTATCGCTGTACCCGTATCGCATATCTGTGCAACATAGGTATTTACTGTTTAAATTTGAAAAAAGCAACATGGTATTATTTAATTTCCCTATACAATGTCAGTAAACCCTAAAGTGCAAGTTTATTCATATGATGTCCACCCTCAAGACATTTTGTTTGCACTGTTTTGTTGCTGCCACTATTTTATTGTTACATTTGACAAATGGCATTATCTTAACCTTTGATCTCACTAGTCAAAATATAACAAGCGGAATTGTTCAGCTCTCTTGAATGAAATGTTGAAAAAGGATGGCCTTCTTTCATGTCTTTTTTCCTTTTCATTGACATGCTCTGTTTCTGTATTTATTAATATCCTTGCACTAGTTACATACATAGTATAATCAACATCTGATTCTTGAACCATGTATTGCAGATTTCCCTTTTTCATAAAAGATATTCTTGGATATCTTGAAATATGGCATCTCCTGGTGAAATGTCAGTAAGCAATCTGTTACGTCTCCAAGGTTTTCCTTGTAATGTGGTAAGCGACCATTGCATTTTAATGGATTTTTTCTGTATCATTGCTGTGTTCTTATGTGTTTACTCTCTACATAGGGAAAAATAAATGGTTTCATTGCTGCAAGGAGTACTGGATTGAGAAGGTCACGGATGGCTCAACACTTCTTTCACCAACATCATCTTTGCTGGCCACGTGTTCAAAGAGCTTCAGTTCCTAATATCCGATTGCTGCCAGCTTGTGATGCCATGGTTTCAAGGGGTGTTGACAGTCCATTGGTTTACAAATCTGATACTGCATCAGAAGATGGAGTTATTCAATTATATCGCATACCATATCTTCAAGAGAGTGAAACAGTTGAGTTACTCAAGCAAGTGCAATCAAAGGTTTCTGCTAATATTGTGGGTATAAAGACCGAACAATGCTTCAATATTCAATTGGACAATGCACTAACTCCGGAGAAGCTTGCAACACTTCAATGGCTCTTAGCAGAAACATATGAACCTGATAAGTTACAATCAGGGAGCTTTTTGGAGGAGGAAGTCTCTAGGAGCCCTTATAGTGTCATTGTTGAAGTTGGTCCCCGGATGACTTTTCAAACAGCATTCTCAACCAATGCTGTCTCGATATGTAAATCTCTCTCGTTGATGGAAGTAACTCGCTTGGAGAGATCAAGAAGATATCTTTTGTGTTTGGAGCCTGGCTATGGCCCACTTGATGAAAACCAGCTTAATGACTTTGCTGCTTTGGTTCACGATAGAATGACAGAATGTGTTTATCCTAACAAGCTCACATCATTCCATTCAGATGTAGTTCCTGAACCTGTCCGTATTGTTCCTGTCATTGAAAGGGGAAGGGACGCTTTGGAAGAAATCAATGTGAAGATGGGGCTTGCTTTTGATGAACAAGATATCAAGTACTACACCCACCTCTTTAGAGATGACATCAAACGCAATCCAACTACTGTTGAACTTTTTGATATTGCACAATCCAATAGTGAACATAGCAGGCATTGGTTTTTTAATGGAAAGCTTGTGATAGATGGAGAGACCATGCCTAAGACCTTGTTTCAGTTAGTGAAGAGTCCCTTGAAGGCCCAACCCAATAATAACTCTGTCATCGGATTCAAGGATAACTCAAGTGCAATAAAAGGATACCCAGCAAATCAGCTACGCCCAACAATTCCAGGCTCTACTTCACCATTATCTATTATGATGCGCGAGCTTGACATTTTATTCACAGCAGAAACCCATAATTTTCCATGTGCTGTGGCACCTTATCCAGGAGCAGAGACAGGTGCAGGTGGTCGCATAAGAGACACACATGCCACTGGAAGGGGTTCTTTTGTTGTTGCTTCTACTGCTGGCTATTGTGTTGGTAATCTCCGAATTGAAGATTCGTATGCACCATGGGAGGATCCATCCTTTTCATACCCATCAAATTTAGCCTCCCCTTTGCAAATTCTTATTGATGCTAGTGATGGTGCTTCTGACTATGGGAACAAGTTTGGCGAGCCTCTAATTCAGGGATATACCAGAAATTTTGGGATGAGGTTGCTTAATGGGGAACGGCGTGAATGGCTGAAGCCAATAATGTTTAGTGGAGGAATCGGGCAAATTTACCATGCACACATAGCTAAGGGGGATCCAGAAATTGGCATGCTAGTTGTGAAGATTGGTGGCCCAGCATACAGAATCGGTATGGGTGGTGGTGCTGCCTCAAGCATGGTTAGTGGACAGAATGATGCAGAGCTCGATTTCAATGCAGTGCAGCGTGGAGACGCCGAAATGGCACAAAAACTGTATCGTGTGGTCAGGGCATGTGCAGAAATGGGAGAGAGCAATCCCATCATCAGCATTCATGACCAGGGAGCTGGAGGAAATTGCAATGTAGTGAAGGAAATAATCTATCCTAAGGGTGCTGAAATTGATATACGGTCAATTGTTGTCGGTGATCGTACATTGTCTGTCTTGGAGATCTGGGGTGCTGAGTACCAGGAACAAGATGCACTTCTGGTGAAGCCTGAGAGCAGAGGTATGTTGGAGTCACTTTGTGAAAGGGAAAGGGTTTCAATGGCTGTCATTGGGAAAATCGATGGATGTGGAAAGATTGTTTTGATTGACAGCGCTGCTGTGGAGCATGCCAAGCTAAATGACCTTCCTCTTCCAACCCCTGTTGAGGATCTTGAGCTTGAAAAGGTTCTAGGAGATATGCCCCAAAAGACATTTGAATTCAAGCGAGTTTCTTTAGTCCTTGAGCCCTTAGACATTGCCCCTGAGGTAACAATCATGGATGCTCTGAAGCGAGTATTGAGGCTCCCATCTGTATGTTCTAAGCGTTTCTTAACCACAAAAGTTGACAGGTGTGTGACAGGCCTTGTTGCACAACAGCAGACAGTTGGACCTCTCCAACTTCCTCTTGCAGATGTGGCTGTGATTGCACAGACATACACAGACCTGACAGGTGGTGCCTGCGCCATTGGTGAACAGCCAACAAAAGGTTTACTTAATCCCATGGCCATGGCAAGACTTGCTGTTGGGGAGGCCTTGACTAATCTGGTTTGGGCAAAGGTTTCATCACTTTCTGACGTCAAAGCAAGTGGTAACTGGATGTATGCTGCAAAACTTGATGGAGAAGGTGCTGATATGTATGATGCTGCTGTTGCTCTGGCTGACTGCATGATTGAACTTGGTATTGCAATAGATGGAGGAAAGGACAGTCTGTCCATGGCAGCTCAATGTGATGGTGAGGTTGTCAAGGCTCCTGGAAATCTGGTCATCAGTGCTTATGTGACATGTCCTGATATCACATTGACGGTAACTCCTGATTTGAAGCTTGGCAAGGATGGAGTTTTGCTGCACATTGACCTGGGCAAAGGGAAACACCGGCTTGGTGGTTCTGCTCTTGCACAGGCCTTTGATCAAATTGGGAATGATTGCCCAGACATTGATGATGTTCCATACTTAAAGAAAGTTTTTGAGGCTGTTCAGGAATTACTCAGTCAACGCCTTATTTCAGCAGGCCATGACATTAGCGATGGGGGTCTTATTGTGAGTGTTCTTGAGATGGCATTTGCTGGTAATTGCGGTGTCAAGCTGAACATTGACTTGGAAGATTGTGGCCTTCTTCAAGCACTCTTTGCTGAGGAGCTTGGCCTTCTTCTTGAAGTGCACTCGAAAGATGTCACTGTTGTGAAGCAAAAGCTTGAAGCGGCAGGCATTTCCGCTAATGTAATTGGACAAGTTACAGCATCATCAGATATTGAGCTGGTTGTTGATGGCATGTTACATCTCAAGGAAAAAACTTCAGATCTTAGGGACATATGGGAGGAAATGAGTTTCCAGCTTGAGGAGCTACAACGTCTGAAATCTTGTGTCAAACTTGAGAAAGAAGGATTAAAGCACAGAACATCACCATCATGGTCTTTGTCTTTCATCCCCAAATTTACAGACGAAAAACTGTTGACTGCATCCTCGAAACCAAAGGTTGCCATCATTCGTGAAGAAGGGAGCAATGGTGATAGGGAGATGGCGGCTGCATTCTATGCTGCTGGATTTGAACCTTGGGATATCACAATGTCAGATCTCTTAGCTGGAAAGTCTTCCCTAGAGGAGTACCGTGGGATTGCATTTGTCGGTGGTTTTAGCTATGCAGATGTTCTGGATTCAGCTAAAGGCTGGGCTGCATCAATCAGGTTTAACCAACCCCTTATACAACAGTTCCAGAATTTCTACAATAGGCCTGACACTTTCAGCCTTGGAGTGTGCAATGGTTGCCAGCTCATGGCTCTTCTTGGCTGGGTACCAGGATCAGAGGTTGGAGATTCACTTGGTTCAGGTGGGGACATGTCCCAGCCAAGGTTTATTCACAATGAATCTGGTCGTTTTGAGTGCCGGTTTACTAGTGTCTCCATAGGGGACTCTCCTGCTATAATGTTCAAAGGAATGGAAGGTTCTACACTGGGCGTTTGGAGTGCTCATGGTGAGGGGAGAGCTTTCTTCCCAGATGAAAACGTTCTAGCTAGTACTTTGAAGTCCAACCTGGCTCCTGTGCGGTATTGTGATGATGCAAATAACATAACTGAAGTCTACCCCTTCAATCCCAATGGTTCTCCACTTGGTATTGCAGCCCTTTGCTCCCCTGATGGAAGACATCTTGCCATGATGCCACACCCGGAGCGTTGCTTCATGATGTGGCAATATCCATGGTATCCCAAGGAATGGCAGCTTGAGAAGAGTGGTCCTAGCCCTTGGTTGCGCATGTTCCAGAATGCTAGAGAATGGTGTTCGTAGTGCAGGTATAGCAGACTTGAATTTGGTTTTCAAGCATACAATTTCCTTGCTGACTTCAGTTTCATTTTAGTACACCCCTAGCTAGGCAAGTTAACTCAAACTGTCTGCTGCTGTTTACATTGCTGTCTCATGAAATGGCGTGCATAATGATTTGCATTACTTAACATTGTTCCTTCATGTTCTATTACACAATTTTGTTCCTGTTCCCAACTCAAGAAAACTACAGTACATGTGGCTAATACTGGTAGGCATGTGCACTGTTCATGTAGACATCAAGTACTGACATGACACCCATTTTTACTGATTTTTTTCAATTCTGCAACATGCAGGGACCTAACTGATGGCCATATGATGAACAGAATCATAGAGCTATGGACTCATTTGGATGCTTATATGTGGTGGTATCAGTTGCTGATGATTAAATAAGCAGGTTCAGCCAAATAAGTAAATGCTGATATTTATGATTCTTGCTTGCTGCTCTGAGTTTTGCTGTTGGGTTGGAGACTAGGAATCCTGTAAGGCTAGTAGTGGTTTATTAGGCAGAATCCTGCTTTGAGAATAATTGTTTTTGGAAGCAAAACTTAACACATGCCCCTGCGCTGTTATTCGATATCCATTTTCCAGCCCTACCTCTGATGCCATAACCATGCATGCACTGGATTTCTGATCATTAATCTGGAGTAATGTTGTCCTGATAGTAACATCATATTCCCCTAGAACGATAATACTCGATGCTGAACTCTGGCAAGACACACACATAGACACACACATATACACATATATACGTATATATGTGTACATACGTTGGGCCTTTGTCATATCTAGGCCGGTGTTCTATTTGAGCCCAATGCACAAAACAACAAGATTGAATGGCCATATGATCGCTCAGGCCATTCATTTTCCCCCACCCTTTAGCACATTTGGTTTTACTTTCGTTGTTTCTGCCCTCTGTAGAATGAGGTTTTAGATCCTACAGGTCAATTTTTTAAACTTGAGATCTCAAAATACGAATAATTCGAATGTTGTATAGTCACTGCGTTGTTATTCCAGAATCGGCGAAGGGACAGAGCACCGAAATTACAGGTGCGGTGGTATATGCTCCCTCTAATCCATTATATAGATCATTTTGGATTTAAGCATAAAAATTAATAAATTAATTTAAATAACTTTTTACTCCTTATTTATTTTGCTTTAGACAATATGAGATGTTTATTTGTAAGAGTAATATTTATTTGACAAGGGTAAGTATGGAAAAAACATGAAAATTGACTAGCCAATTTATTGACAGTCCTCTTTTCAATATGAATTATTGTAATATTCAAATTGTAGAAGTTCTAAAACAACTTATATTTAAAAAATATTTAAGAAGCAGCTTATTTTTAAGAAATGACTGAGAAGTCTCAAACTTACGAATCGGAGGGAGTTATGACTTATGACAACTTGGCTGTGAACGAATGATCTGAATACTGAACAGAGCGTTTCGTAATAAGCAAGTGCGGTGGCTGGACCGGCTTGGCAGTTGGCAGTTGGCAGTTGGCACGCCCTAGCTTCCTGCTGTGTACAGCCGATTGAAATAATCTCACCGCTGGAATTGAATGCCTGCCTCTTCTCTCACTTCTCTGCTAGTAGAATTCCACGTAAAAATGTCTTCTTGTCTTTAATTTTGACGGTACGAATGAATCAACAACAAAAGAACGCACGGCCGTGGCGCCGTACGTACGCGCGGTCCCTACGACTCGATCGGGAGGTGGAGCTAGTAACGCGCGCGGCCACCGCACGCGCACGGGCGGGGCGGGCACACGCGAGGTCCCGCGCGGCCGCACTGCGCGCGCGCGCCGCGAAGCCACCAAACGCGCGCGGTGCATGCGGCCGGCGGGGCGCGGCGCGTTGGTCCCAGCGGAACAATGGAGGCATCTTGCCCGGCGACAAAGGGGACGGCAAACGGGCAAAGGCTCTCTCTCTCTCTCCGCGCGCGCCCGGCCGGTTCGCTCGATGGACCAGCTGTTCCGTTTTCTCCGCGAGGTTAGCCACCGTCGTGGTCGCCAAATCACGCATGGTCCCAGGACGACGAGCACGCGACGACCAACAACAACATGCACAGTATACTACGTACGTAGGAGCACGCACGCACGCCTGCCTATCACCAGAAAAGAAAAGCACTCTAGCTGCGTGCACGCCATTAATTCCAGTTCCACCATGCTGCTAGATCCAGCTTAACAAACTGGATCGACCTACGAGAGCACACACGAACGCCACAGTTTCAACGAGCCAATCATGGCCGACATATACGATGCAAGCTCTAGCTATACCTAGCATATATGCAGCTGGGGACGACGCCACATCGACCACTACGACCCTGGCCAGTAACCGTGTAATCGCGCGTGCGCAAAAGCATACCCCTTTACCACCCCGAAAAGCTCGCCTTCCCCCCTCCTAAACTCGCGCCTAGTTGTAATCATCGCACAGTTGAACCAACCGTCTCAGCTCATGTGCATACCTGCACGCGCGCGTGTACAAGACGATCGCACAGGCCAGAGATCCTATGTTTACCTAGGTTTTTCAGCCTTCTCATGTAAGGTTTACGATAATCAGATCAGTAACAGTTTACGATAATCACATCGGTAACCACGGTAACCTGTTATTCGGCTACCATCGATAACCAAGCTAGCTAGCAATGGTGGTTTTGGTAGCCATTTGCTTGCGTGGGCCAAACGCGGGTGGACGGAGCTAGCGCGCGCGATCGAGAGATGAGCAAATGCGAGGGAGGTTGTGGTGCTCGCCATGATGGCGCTAGCTAGCCCTCGCCGATGGATCATGGATGGGGGCGCACGGGGCCCCGCCCTTGCTCACGCGGCGACGTTAATTGTGCGCCCCTCTCTTTTTATTTCGGTTTTGATCAGTCCGGCCGTCGTTCGCGCAGTGCACGCGCGTATTAAAAAAGAGAGCGATTTTTAATTTGCTCCGATCTCGATCATATATATGATTTTTGGCTCTTAATCTGTCTATATATTATATTGTTAACACGGGCCAAAAATACATCACATTCATGCTGAATGTCTAAAAATCACCACGTTAATTAGATAAAAAATATAAACCATCAATCATATATATAGGGCTCCTAAATTATAATTGATTGCTAAAGATTGCTAAAGAGGTGTACATAATACACTTGTATTCACATTAATAGAAGCGAGAGTTGTGTATCAGATACAATTTTACTTTTATATTTTTAGAAACAGAGATCGTGCATCAAACCCATAAATTTGGCCAGTTTTGTGCAAGATATGATAGACCTTATCACCTGACGAAGACCACATAAAAAGTCCCTACGGTGTGGATGACCACATAAATCAAGTGCTCAACGTAAGATGTGTATAGTGTCCTTTGTCGAGCCGCTTTCTGGTAATCAATCCACAAGCATGCGTGGCATCTTTGTAGCCAACATGTATATATGCTCCTTCGTCTCGGATACCTTGTCTAAGCTATATAGTTACCCTTTGCTGGGCTTAATTGCATATATGCCCACTAATATGATCAACTAATTGCTTTGATAGATCAATTGAAATTTGCCGTATATATGTACTGATTATAACATCACTACAAAAAAAATTATTTGCAAACGAGTCATTCAGTGAAGCGCAATGCTTGTTGTTACTTGTTTGATCGTGTCCGAGTTGTCGTAACCGGAAAAATTACAAAGACATATTCGGTTCGTTCCACAAAAACTTTACTTTTTAAGATAAATTTGATAAACTAGCGGTAATTAAGAGTAAAAAATAAAATATATCTATCTTATTTATAAGAAAAATAGTATTACGAGGAGAAATAAAATTTATTACTTTACGAACCAACCGTAAGTAAACAGATAGAAATAAAGTCTTTTTACAATAAAATTGAAAAGGTAGAAATAAAGTCGTTTTGGTCGGAAAGAGTACTAATTAGCTTTGAAAATATCATATAATGACCAGAGAGGTATAATAGTACAATACACACCATGTATATATCGTCAGAACAAATTGCACCCTCCGCCAATGCTGAATAGTCCCTAATAGCTTGCAAGCTTCCATGCATTCGTTTTCTTCGCCTGTCCTAGCTTCCATGAGCTATATACCTTGATATAGCTATAGAATGTGTAGCGGTAGATCGATCGATCTAGTTAAAAGTACAAAGAACCAACATCCACACACTGTGTGGTACATGAGAAAGTATAAGAAACAAAAGTGATTGACTAGCTCAGTCCCTACCAATTGACCGTCATGTCCAATCCATCCATCGAAAGATCATTTCATGGGCACAGACAGTACCATCCATGCATTACATTGCACCTTCTTCTTCACATCCCTAACCCCAGCAGACAGGAGCACGAACTGACGAACTGTAAATAGCCATTGCTAGAGCCCACGAAACAGCCTGACAGGTTCAGAGATGTTTACAGCCAGCATGAGCAGACAAAGAGGAATGTATCATTTAATCTGGTGGCTAGTCGATGACAAAGAGGAGCACTGTACACAAGCAGGGAGAAGAGACAAATCGCAAATGCTGCTGCCTGCCCGGCCGGCCCAAACCATGATCTTATTTCTTCGCCTTCTCTGACACAGTCCTGTGGATGCATACAACCCCGGCATGCAACACCTGCAAGTCCTCTCTTCCAATCATTTCAAGGAAGCAATCTCTGACATGGTCTTCAACAATTATGCAGCAGCGGGGCAGCATATATTATTTCATGTGCAGTGCAGCGTACAAAGTCAGACAGCTGTTGAAATAAGAGGCACTTTTGACAAAACAAACAAGAACCCACTCGGATTATTTATTTACGTTGTTTAGAATTTATACATAAAAACTTAGAGATCAAATCAAATTACTTTGTTACCCCTTATTTATTTTATTTTCAAAAATTTAAGTTGTTTGTTTTAAGATGTATAACATTTAATTAGCAAATATATGGAAAAAAGATGAAAAAATAATTACAAGTTTTAAAACGACTTATATTTTAGAAAAAAGTTAAGAAAGTTAAATGACTTATATAATATTGAATCTTACTCCATACTTACAAGGATTACTGGGTGGCACATCATCCATATACTAAGAAAAGAAAAGGAGTGAGAACGGAGTAAAGTAATTACTCCATCCATCCTAGAATATAATAAGTTTTATGGTTTAAAATTTATTTCAAATATAACAATATAGTATTTATAAAAGGTAACTTTTAGCTCCAAAGTACTTATACTACTCTCGACTCTCGACTTTTTACTTATCACTCCACCTAACCACTCTCACGTCCATACTCACCCACGGCACCCGGAGGAGGTGTAGTATGTTTTTCTTACTTATCTCTTTAATACGCATGCTTAAACCTAAAACTTGCTATATTTTAGGACACAATGAGTAATTATGACTGCCACATCAGCCAATGAAGGGAAATGTTATTATATGCAGTTCATTACTCAGAGAGAAGTACAAATTACCTATACTGAACTCCTGATCATACTAGTTTAGAAGGTATGATCAATGGACTAACTGGGAATAAGGGTATAGTAGTCTGATCGTTTCCTCCGAATTAACTGTGAAACAACACTCACTCACCCAGAGTCCAGAGAGAGTTTGCAAGAGAGAGGGAGAGGGAGAGAGGTAGTACATGGCGGTACCATTAATTTGGATCAGGATGAGCGGATCGAGCTAGCCATGCATGCACGCGTGCATGAACTGTATATAGCTGCTTTCTGAGACGTCACTTGAATCCAGCGCTACTGTAATCTCTGCCCGCCGCCTCGGGGATCGGGTTCCAGTCCCAGATCCTGTCGGAGATGGCGGCGAGTGACATCGGCAGCGTCCCGAGCGCCGTTGGCTGCGACGATGGCGTTGGCAGGGGAAGGAAGTGACTGTGGTGGCTGCCGGCTGGGTTAATGTAGGACGGCTGCAGGCCGTGGCCCACAAGCGAGCTCAGCTCATCAATGGCGGCGGCGG
>KE372369.1:31020-62526 GCA_000418225.1 Zizania latifolia
CGCCGCTGAGAAGGTGGAGCTTCTTCGACGGAGTTGGAGGTGGCGTGGGCGTGGACGACGACGAGCCTTGCTTCTTGTCCTGTGGCACAGGTACTGCGCCGCCGCGGGAGGCCATCGACCGCGCCGAGGAGAGGTGGCCATGGCCGTCGTCGATGCCGGTACGCTTGTAGACGCGGCAGAGCGAAATTTCAGTCTGCAATTTCATGGACGCGATCGACAAGAGGGCTATTGGGGTTAATTTCTCCTCGAAATTTAACTAAGATCTTACTCATAATTGAAAGTAAGCTAGAAATTGAGCTCAAAATGGTTGCGGAATCTAGGATTCTAGGCCCATATATTCAAGATAGCATCTAGGGGATCGAAGTGGTGTAATAGCTGCCTTTTGTCTCTCCTGCTCACTCAATTATGCGTACCCATGGGCTCATGGCGCGAATACCAAGAAATCACCCCAAGAAACGAAAGAATCATGAAACCCTAACGAACTCTCAATTGCTGCCGCTAGAATTCACGGGAAAACCACGAGCTAGCTAGCACTCCAGCCAAAAGCAAGCAGAATTAGATCGGCGGGCCAAAATCAAAACCCAGCAAACAAAGCAGTACTCCGCGAACCCTAGGTCGTTGACGCAGAATTCCCTGCAAATCAACCCGTTCCATCTGCGAATTGGAGAGGGGGAGGAAGGGATTCGATCTATCGAGAGATCAAGCATGGGTAGATGGATTGTTGGATAGTGATTACTGATACCTTGTGGTAGCGGTCGGTGTCGGCAGGAGGAAGGCGGTACTCGTTCATGATCCAGCTGCTGCGAATGCCCTTGGGCGCCTTGCCGGAGTAGAAGACGAGCGTCTTCTTGAGCCCGATGGGGCGGTTGTTGTCGGCGCGGATCATCCGGTCGGCGCCCGTCGCCTTCCAGTACCCTGAGGCCGTCACTCGGTTCGGCCGGTCGCCGTTCCGGTACTTGCGGTCCCGCGGCACGTAGAAGAACCATTCCTTCTCCCCAATCGCCGCCATTGCTGCACGCATCCATCCACAGCCACAGGTTGATCAATTGAGATATATATATATCGATGCTTTGGTCGACACGCAGCAGAGGAAATTTGAATTAGGGTGGAAAGATCGACGCCGACGGAGACGACCAACCTGGAAGCTCCCAGGGGTCGTGGCGGTAGAGGTCGAGGAAGGTGATGAGCTCGACGTTGAAGCGCTTGCCCTCCACCTTCCGCCTGAGGTAGAACTCGATGAGCTCCTCCTCCGTCGGGTGGAACCGGAACCCCGGCATCACCAGGTCGTCGCCGTGCGCGTCCTCCTCCCCCACCTTATTACCTCCTCCTCCACCCGCCGCCGCCACCGCCACCGCCGCCACATGGCCGTTCTCGAACCTGATCATCTCCTCCGCCGCCGCTGCTTCGATCGCCGCCTCCCCCGTCCTCCTCCTCCGCATAGCTTGCTAGGGCAGCCGCGCGAGCTCACGAGCCAAGCCAATCTGCCTCGATCCGCAGCTCAATTTCCTCTCTCCAAAACCAAAAGGAGCTAGCTAGCTAGCTAGCCCGCGCGCGCGGCCAGCCAGCCGTAGTAGTGCGAGTGGGCGAGGAGGCCGGAAAGGATAAGAGATTAGTGTCTCCCACAATATATATCGCTCAAAAACTCAGAGGTGGTATTAATCTAACCGATGGATGGATGGCCGGCCGGATGGCTACTCCTCTCTAACCACCGTCCTAGCTATGCCGGCCGCTGCCTCTCGCTCTACTCTACGTACGCGCGCACTATGCGACGACGCGACGTGAAGCGCATACATGTGCCACACAATCAGCAGCGTCGTCGTCGTCGTCGTCGTCTTCGTCGCAGCTAGCAAATCGCCTCATTATATATTACGGATACATGGATGCTGGATGGTTGTGTGGGCAGTAGAGAGAGGGTGGAAAGCGATGGAGAGGGGGGAGTTAAACAGGAGGAAAGGGACGCGTCGGGAACGGTACAGCCATGGGCGGTTGCCTCTTGCATGCGTATCTCTGCATCTCGATCTCTCATCTCTCTCTTGTGCGTGTGCTGCGAGCTAGCCCAGGTCTCGGCGCAAAGTTAGCGATGGACACTAGCACTGTAGCAATGTAGCACAGAACTTAGAGTTAGTGTCGGCTGGCCGATGGAACGAGATTATCGGTACCGGTTTTCTAACCGCCACGTAGAAAGATTTTTATATATACTGATTCTAAATAAGAACCAATATAAATAATGGAGTCTTCTATAGTACCAATTCTTATCTATAACGAGTATATATGAATCTACCAAGTATTCTTGTTTTAAGGAACTCAGCAAATTAAATATGGTTTTGTCAGTAATTTGATGTTTTGTGCTATTGAGACGTGGATGCATACCAAGTATTATATAATTAGCTTAACTTATAGTGATCTTTGTTGACTTATGGTTTTGTCAAAGTATATAGTAATTACGAATAATTATTAAAACAGGTCAAACCCCACCATGTTCACTTTGTAAGTCTATAAATTATTATGTTAATAAAAAAAGACAAAAATATATACAATGTTACATCATGGCAGGTCCGAGTTATAACAATCCAGATTTTTTTTTTTAAAAAAGAGAGAAGGTGAAAGAAACTGTCGAAGAAATACTGATGGAAGAGTGGAAAGTAATTAAAGACGACGCTGCATTTTGGGCTTTGGTTTCCTCGACTTTCATGTGACGGAGACACCCTCGATCTCATCATCGACTGGTTGCTAACTCGTCTGTCGATCGATGCGTCCAGATCGATCTCTCTGTGTTTCTCTTTGGATTCCCTTTAATTAGTTCGCACGCGTGTGTGCGTACAGGTGCATGCATGCATGTACGGTACGTGCTTGCTTGCTCTTTGTCAGTGCAGGTCAGAATCTTCAGATGGATTGCAGTGCGATGTTTCTGTGACATTCCTTTCCACTGCCACATTCTCCAAAAGGGGGCCACAGGCAAATTAAGCAGAAAAAAGGGAAAGTGCAAAGCTAGCATGCATGCTCCGTTCTAATCAGTTTTTACAGAACCGATCTAACTGAACAGTGATTATCAATCCAATTTTTATTATTATTGGTCCAATTTATAAAGTTTTGGTGCAAAAAATTCCTTCTTTTGTATTGAGACGAACACGATGCGGAGAGATTTGGTAATTCACCACCGTTAAAAGCGGCTTTGTATTTTTGTTATTTTGGCTTATATTCATTGATCTAGATGGTGTTACTTTCTCGAGTGCCATCATAATTAAAAAAATCATTTTGAGTGTGGCAAATTATCATTTTTTATTTATATATATATATATATATATATATATATATATGCAGAGTATTAATTGAGTCGAGATGAGCAGAGAGGTTTCCATTGTGTGCCGATGAAACAATACAGCATGCATCATAAAACCAGACTGTACTTCATCTCAGTACGGTGTACCCTGTTAATCAGTGCGGAATGTACTGGTGCGCAGTCGAAGCCTGAAGAACCGATCAGGATTCAGGACTATTATTTTTTAGACATGCATGGGCCCTGTTGTTTTTGCACAGTTGCACGTACGGTAAAAAGCAGAAAAGACAGATTCGCGAGTTGCACGGATTCGACAGGGCAGCGTCGCACGTACGTACGTGTGATGGCCACCGGCCGGTACACACACACTGCACGCTACTCGTGCCACACATACGTAACAACAATCTGGCCCTACCAGAGCCAGCTTTAGGCATGCACGGATCATCGACGAGATGGTTAGGTAGTTTTTAACCTACTCGCACATATCCCATCACGCTGCAGCCAAGTGCCAACACAACACAAGCTAGCTAGCAGGTAAGAGAGCCGGCCATGCATGCATGCAGGCCGGCCATGGATGTGTAGACAAAAGAAAAAGCTTGAGAAGAGGTTACCCCCTCGTGACAGAGCATATAGGACGCGCCGCTTGATCTCCAAAGGGGAGGCACGTAGGGCTCCCTCGCTGGCTATAGCCGCTGCTGCATGTTGTTGGGTCCATTTAGTTGGGTCATTTACCTAAATGCATGGAAGACGCTCGTCCAAGTTTCGAAAAGAGTTAGGAACCGAATATTCCGTGAATATGTTGGGTGAAACTATTCTGTAAAATTAGCTGAATAAGGACTCATGATTTTGTTAACCTTAATCACTAGCGAATGATTAGTATATTTCATTAGTAATCAGTGAATATTATGTTAGATTGGTGTTGATTAGGATAATTAGCATTAATTAATACTAGTTCCGTTCTAAAATATAAGGCAACTGTGTTTTTAGAAAAGTTATTATTTATAATTTTTGACTAATAATCGAACTAGAATTATTTAGGTTTAGTGTTATGTATGCCATATAGTTAGATTGATATTTAAATATACTTTTATATGTCGTTATCTTAATAATTGTTAATGATATATAGTGAAAGTAACTAAGGTCAATATCCTACATTGAAGACTACGTAAAAAACTTATATGTCTTATATTTTAAAATAAATATATTGTTGATTATAATAATATTAACAATAATCAATGTATTTTATTAATAATTAATATTTTTAGAACCTCATCCACCTATAAATATACCAATCATTTATACACATATTGTCCTGTCCCATCCAACTTGACTTTTGAACCAAAAAGACCCTTAACTTCTGCTCCCGTGTCGTCTTCATTCTCACAGCTTCAACAGTTGAAAACAATGCTAGATAGAGCTCGCTACGCATGCATATATATGCAGAAATTTAACACTAGCTGGAATTAACAGAAAAAGTCAAGATGACGTACGCATGCATTGCTCTCTGCTCTGTAAGAGGACCAAGCTGGCAAATGGTCGAATGGTGTGTGATGCCCGTGACTTGGCCACATCTCGAACGGCACATATATTTCCTGTGTTTGCAGATTAAAGACTTGTTTGTTCTTCTTTATTTTGTTTGGATCTCATTCGATCGCTTTCATGGATGCGCATCGATTGTTTGGTCGAGAGATCGATCACTAGAAGAGGTCTATAGCTCTAGAAGCTAGCTCGATTCGCTCGATGCGTTTCGACAGTGCCTTTTTACATTAATTACAAGCGATCGACAAACAAACAAGTTGGGATCGATCGATGCTGAGAGCACTAGCTAGCCAGCAGCAGCTGCACGTCGTCGACAGCTAGAGATTTATTCTCTTCTAGTTCTAGGCCCACGCACATGCCCAGATGGTTTTTCTTCTTGATCACATGGGCTCCAAAGGGATATGGACGCACTAGGTACGTCAGTTTTATCTACAGGTACCACATCAGTTTTATCTACGGTACCTGATCTAATGGATATTAGTTTGGATTTTAAATTTATGCCCACGTGTTGAGAGACATGATTAGGTTTTGATTTAAAACCCACACCAACAAGTTTGGGCACATGTTTAGTTTGAAACCTACCTATTTTATAGATGCGGGTTTGAAAATATTTCACGGGTAGTTTCTTTTATTAAAATGCAGTGGCGATGACTTGCTTGTATTAATTAACATGGCCATGGTGTGTCCAATCAGCGAAGATAATCATTTATTTATTTATTGTGTTTTTTAAAGTTTTTCTCGTGATGATAATTAATTTAATTTGCACAATATCGATCAGGATGCATGGTTGCTCGTGTGAACTAGCAAGAAAAGGATGGGGATTTTGAAAGTGGAAGTCCACGCTAAGTCTCAGTGTACATGTACATTCATGTAGAAATGTAGCTAGAATGTCCAGAAATTCAGTGCGAAAAAATAACAGATCGATCAGCATCGTCCGGGCGACTTCTCCAAATGAAAATGACTTGATTTGTCTGAGCTAAGCAAAGAAACAAGAAACATCCACATGAAAAGATGGTGGCCTATTGCTATAATAATGTCAAGAGATCGATTAGACGCAAATGCCTTTCTAGCTAGTAGTTAGGCCAGCTCGATTCGCCTCCTTTTTCATTGATCAGTGTCATTTGTACGTGCTAATTAGTTAATTAATTTAATTCATCAGCTTTTCTATGGAAGTCAATTTGTCAACAACCAGGTGAATGACTGATCTTGTTTTTTTCCATTGTATTGATTTTCTCAATTATATATTTAATACTGAAGATTGTTTTGGAAAAATGTTTTGGGGTGAAACTTTTCTAGCTAGCAGTGTACTGAAGCAAATATCAGGTCGCAATCTGACGGCGACAACCACCGACCTTGCCAATCTTCATTCGTCTCTAGCTTAACCATATATCCGGAATCTCTGCAACCTTTTGGACAAATGTCTCCATAATTTACATGTGTTACTTCTATCGAGCTGCAAACTAATCTCAGCTAAAAATCATGACATAATAATCTACGTCGTGTGCGTGCATGATAGACACAACTAATCCTCACGTACAGTACAGGGGTGGATATAACGTTTCGGATAAATATTATCATCATAAATTTATTAACTAATAATTACGATTTTAGTAAGATACTAAGGTTACTAATTATAGTTATCAACACTAAATTAGATAATGATACTTAGATCAACCGATAAACTATACTACTATTCTGTTATAATATTACATCTGCTCCTGTCTAGGTATATATATGTATATGTATATATGTATATGTATATGTGTATGTATATGTATATATATGTATATATGTATATATGTATATATATATGTATGTATGTATATATGTATGTATGTATATATGTATGTATGTGTATATATATGTATGTATATATATATGTATGTATATATATATGTATGTGTATATATATGTGTGTATATATATATATATATATACACACTTACTTAGTAGTGCCAATTTCTGGCCACGACGAGGAAAAATGCGTTTTCAAGATGAAAGCTACAAGTAACGTGCATGTTATGAAATCTGAACTTATGATCGACGTCCTAGCTCTTGGCCTTGCCTGCACGCATTAAGTAAGAACGTACACGTACGTTCAGCTTTCAGACAGTAAGCTTAACCTATGTAAAATCCGTACTTTCGAAATTCTTCAAAAACATATTTGAAATCAATTTTAACTTTTGAATTTTGAATTTCGATTCAAGTATTAGTGCCAAAGTAAATTTTATCCTAAGAGTAATAATAGTTACTATTCACCACCCGAAAAATACCATTCCTCATCAAAACGTTCTACTTTCCTAAATACAAAAATTCCAAAAGAAAACCTCAACTCTCGGGTATTCGAATTCAAATCAAGTTTGAATTTGAGGTTTCTATTCCCTAGTTCGGATTCTACCTCGGAGCCAAATATCGAAAATACTATTCACCATCCGAATACCCTAATCCTGGGACTTGCAGATTCTAATCTATAGGTTCCTATTCTTTTCAGTTTAAACTCCATATTCAAATATTCAAATTTTTCCTTAGTTGAACCATATATGTACGTATGTATATACGTATAATGCGTATATATATATACGTATAGGCTTTGAACCTTACTTTGAAAAGTTGTAGTTCCTCTCTCCACTCAAAAATTCATTCAAACAGGTTCAAAGCCTTGTTCCAGTCCATTCAAATTCTCAGCTCTTTTGCTTTTCTATTTCGCCTGCAGTTGCCTATATGCGGCAACTAACGCCTGTTTCGTCATGATCTTCGTGGGCCATACTCTCACTTGTGGCAACTGCTGCACCTTTCGCCAAAATGATGTGGGACCCACGTACTCTAGTACGCCAAAAAGACTCCAGTAAACGCCTTTTCGCCCACAACATCAAAGATTTAAAACATGCTTGGACCCCGATAAAGTATCCAATCGATACAACGCCCAGAGATTCCGATTTGTCTTGCTCCGATGAAGATGGGGCAAAAATTTAGATCTTAAAGCCTGTTTTCTCTAACAAACCTTCAAGCTCGAGGGCTACACCCGGCAGGTGCACCTGGTCGGTGCCACTGCCTGATTGAAGAAAAAATCCAATAAGATGGAGCTCTTTACAACTTCTCGACTCCACTCAAAAGATAATTGTCTTTCTACCACAAAGAGCTCGGGGGCTCCTGTCGGGGATATAACCCCGAGGTACTCTCCAAGTACATTTATGGTAATCAGACAAAAGACAGGGTCGAAAGGACAGAGCATTAATTATGACCTAGAAGGGATACCGACCACAAGGACTTGGGAGGACCCCCGACCACCAGCACTCGGGAGGACGCACGACCATGCGCACTCGGGAGTCTGTTCAATAGCGAGTCCACACAATCAATGGCAATAAAACTCTAGAAAGTAACAGTCAAATCAATGTAGCGAGTAACCGCTGTAATTATTGGCCCACGATCCCAGGTGATTAAACCAATTAAAAATGGATTAATGGGGCCAATTAAACCCTGAACGGTAACCCCCGATCCCTATAGTATATAAAGGGATTGGGGCACCTCTTACAGGGAGCTCTCTTTAGACAGACACAGTCGCTTTCTAATTGCGCATACAAACACACAGGATTAGAGCTATTATCATTCGGGATGCCTGAACCTGTCTAAAATCTCTTGTCTCTTGTTGCCCGTGAGATACCATTGAATTTCGATCACAGTCTTTTCCATACGCCTACACAAATCCAATCCCCGGGTATCCCCAAGGATACTGTTGTTCTTACACAACGACAAGTACTATGCTATGTGAATCTTCTATCAAATAAAAGATACTCCACTATATGTAAAATGATCGCTTTCCCTCTAACGACACATAGTGGGACAAGATCCATATTCAACTAACTTCTAGTGAGCTTTGGCATCACTGCTAGAAGATTAATGATATAGGTAAGCAACAACTTACTAATCACATCCTATGTGACCCTTGTTCATTGGGGTGGCATCCTATGTCTCGACGCCCAACTCCATGCCCCAAAGTCCAAAACTGTTTTGATAGCTTTGTTAAGCAAACTAATACTATGCATATGGTTGTCTGACATCCATCCTAACTGATTAAGATAAAAGATGGCACCCTGCTTTGGCAGACCCACCATACAATGATCAAAATCTTTGTAGGTGTAGCTATTGAAAAGGGCATCAAAGTACTTAATTTTCTGAGGGAAACTATTATAACATTGTAACGATGCCTACCGCACTAAAAAACATGAAAGAATAGTATGACAGAAACATAAGTAAACATCACAGGCAATCATATTAACTGACATAGTATGGCCCTTTTCACATGGTGATCTCCATCTCCATGGTTCCTGTCCTTCGGGTCATCACGCTTCAAGCCTCTATGAACTTGTATCAGTCTATTACTGCTAATAGCACTATACTAATTAAATAAGCAGAAGCATCACATGTCGACACGTAGGTCGTACAACAATAGAACAGTCTTGGGCTGCAATTAACCATGACACGCAGGCTATAAAAATTACATGCATGTATCATATACATCACAAAGCCATACCAGTCACAACATTCTCTGCAAAAATAAGTTAGACGTAGAATCTATGCGTGACTAAAAACTGGATCCGGAATTTTCGGCTCAAAGGCCCAGAACTTCCGGTCGAAGGGCTCGGAACTTCCGACTCAGAGCCAAAACTTCCGAAATCAACCTTCTGTATCGAATTTATCTTGGCCCGGAACTTTTGGGTCACACTCGGAACTTCCGGTCTAACCAGAACTTCTGAAAATCCGACACAAGAACAATAGATCTAATCTATTTCCACCACATATCACCTATATGTGATCGATTCAGATCGAACACTACGCACGTAGGCTCTGATACCACTGTTGGGTTATGGGAAGGCTACGCTAGCATTAAATTCAAAAATTTTATCCCGTTCGCCTAGGAACCATGCTTGCAATAGAATCATAGATCGTTACCTCTAGCCACGAGACGCGCTAGGGTAGCGAAAGTAGAGTTGATGAAGCGCATCCTTGATCGGCTCCGCTCAGCTCCGTCCATTTATCGATGATGAAGACGACGTAGTCCGGCGATCTCCACGAGAAGATCAGCACCACAGAAGCAGTAGTGCCTCCATGGTATCCACACGTACTGGGACGAGATCACCTTAAGCCGGTATGCTAGTACCGCGCGAGAAGCTAAGGGAGAGACGGCCACAACCGGTGTAGCCAGGAGAGATGGTGGCTAGGGTTAAGTCGAAGCAACAAGCAACCACAGCCTTTTCGTCCTAGCCCCTTATCTCCTTATATAGTGCCCTCTCATGAGCATTTAATCAGTATTAAAGCCCAACAGATCTAATCTATTCGTCTGGCCCGAAAGTTCTGGGAACTTCCCGTTCGTCTAGAATTCACCTTTCAGGCAGGCTCAGAACTTCTGGTCCAACCAGAACTTTCGGTTCCTCCAGAAACCAAAAATGGGGCTGGCCCTAAACTTTCGGTCTAACCAAAACTTCCGGATGCTCCAGAACTCGGAACTTCCGGCCTCAAGCCAGAACTTCTGGTTTTCTAGAATTCTCTTGGGCATATTTCCATCACTGTGGGCTAGCGCGAAGCCCGCGCGCAATGCCCTGCTGCTGCCCGGCCCAGCGCAGCTAGCCGTGCTCCCGTGTGTTCGGCCCGGCCGTGTAGGCCGGAATCAGCCAACCCAGTGGAGCAGTAGCATTTTTCATTTTTAGAATTATTTCCTGGACCGGCCCATCAGCACCGTGTGGTTTAGAATTTTTCTAAAATATTATTTCCTGGCCCACTATACATAGTAACTCTTTTATGTTTTCCAAAAATAAAACAAAGCTCTAGAAAATCATAGAAAATCTGTTTTAACTTCAAATGACTCCATTCCGAAACCTAAATTCTTCTAAAAATCTCAAGTTTATTTTGGCACTATCTAAATAGATTTTATAATCTTTCTTTGTTGTTTTTCTTTATTGTATGTGTTCTCATGGTATAGTCGCTAATGTCGAGGACCTTCAAGATCATCTTGTCGAAAACTCCGACTACGAATCGGTATAAGGCAAGTCTTCCTTTGATCATCCTTAAACCTATGCAATGTTTGCGATGTTTTGAAAACTTATATTTGCATGATTAGGTTACGCACTCACGTACACTAATAGTCTATTGCTTGAGCAATTATAACGACTAAAACCTAAAATTGCAAATTAGCCTCTTTGTTATTGACTACCATGTTATTACCTTGTCGCTTTAAGATTTGCATTTATACCCTTTGTATTTACTTTATTCTTTTAATTGCTTTTAGCATATTCCTTGAAATATGGGTGCACTACACATACACACACTCATACTCAAACATGACGACTAGATGTAGATTGGGTAAAGATGTTGATTTTGTAAATGTGTTGTGTGGAAATGAAATTGTTTGTGTTACAAAATTGTTAAGTGTGGTTGTCGCTTTAGGGTGCGATTGCACTCAACGTATAAGGACCGATTCCTTGGGGAATACATGAGCACACCATCGTGCAACCTTGCTGGTACGTGAGAGGTGCCCCTGGACTAGTACTTAGTGGGCTTAGGATAGCTCGACTGTCGATGGATATGAAATCACTAGGGTGGCTCGTGGTTTTACTTGCAAAGTCCCTAACGAGCACGAGATTTATGGCTGAGGCCAGTGGTTGTGTTTGAGGAGTTAGTGGTTTGGAGCACCCGTGGGATTCTAGAGGAGAAGAAGGAAGCGCGGCTTCCTGATCCTTGGTTGAGGACCTGTTTAGGTGGCAGCGGGATATCCTAGGTCGGCTTTGGAAAGACCTTATCACGAACCTCCTCTACTATGCGGGTAGCGGAGTAAGTTCTTGTCGTAAGGATAAAGTGTGCGCTTTCAGCTGAAGTATAACCTGTTCGAATAGCTGTGCCCACAGATATGGGCAAGCGTCTTGATGATTTCCCTAGCGTAGTGTTTCTACTTGTTTTCAACTACATGGGTGGGATGGGGCGTTACCGGAGTATACCCTTGGGTATACGGCCAGCCTATATGGTTGACAACGTTCCTGTGTGGAGCGAGAAGTTGAAAGACTTCATAGGGAGAGATGTGAGGAGTCTAAACTAGATGAGCGATAAAATTTGGCTGGGATTGAGATTATGTTAATAATGTGAACACTTTCTCGATGGATGTGCAAGTTAGTACCAAGCAATGGCTTAAGAGATGAGATGTGATAAGATGTAATGAGATGAGATGAGATGTTGAAATGAGATGGTTTAATGGAAAAGATGTGGGGTTTTGTTGCAAAGCAAACCCGGTATGGTGAAAATGTGGGGAAATGGTTTAGTTATTGATTTATACTGCTGTTGTGGGAGCGGTTAGAGGTTGGGACCTCTATCCACGGGTATAAGCACTTAGAAGTTTTAAACTATATTTCCTTTGAGAACCATTGCCGCTCTTTGTACCCGTCATCTATATTTTATTCCTAAGACTTGCTGAGTACTCTCGAGTAGTCACCCTTATTTTTACACCTCCCAACCTCCAGAGTTTGCGAATCTTCCTGAAGACGAGAACTTTGAAGACGAAGGTAAAGATGTTGCCGATAAAGGAACAGAAGATTAGGGTTTTTGGGCCTAGTCCCCAAGTGGAGTTAGACAGTAGTGCATGATTGAGTGTTGTAATGCTTCCGCTAGACTTTTGTAATGATTGTTGCTACGAGGTATGCCTCTTTAGCAGATGTTGTAATAGTTAATTGTTGTAATAATCTTTCTGTAATGTACTACTGCCGAATGGAATAAGATCATCTGCGATATTTCGTTCGTCTTCGATAAAGTCTCGGCTTGTCCCTTTCGATGGTATTTTCCGAAATCCGGGACGGGTCGTGACAACCTAATTAAGCATGCGTGTTTCATCATGGAGAGACTGTCCTGCGTCCTGCTTAACTTGCCAGTTTTAGCCAAGTAACTGTACGGTCAGCATGCAAATTGATTGAGAAATTCACTTACATTTTAACTAATTCTCCAGCAACAAGATGAACATGCATGCATGCATGGGTACATTCCAACAGCCGGAACCATTCATATATATGGTGACAAACTGACAGTGATATGCAGAGTTACGCATTTAAAGAAGCTAGCCGGGCCCCTTAGCTTGGTGCACATCTAGCTAATTGCTGATTGATCGATCGATGAATGCATTCATGCATTCTCCGTACTGGAATAACCCTACCAGCTGGGAGATTCCCTGCTCTCTGCTGGTAGCTCTAGCCCGACGATGGCTGTGAGCACGTAGGGAAGAAGGGGACCTCAGCTCAATCATGCCGGCTGCTATAGCTGCTCGTGAAACAAGAAACAAGACTCGCTACAAATCCATGCATGGATCGATCGTTCACTCCATCCATCTGATGATTGTTTTGCTCTGAACAATGTTCAGTAAACTCTCTGAGCGTCTCGTCAGTCATCACTGCATGCATGCATGCAGAAGTAACTGATCAATCACGGCCAATGTACTTGCTTATTAATTACGAGTATTATTCTGCGCCGGCCGAACGAAAATCCTGCTGCAATGCGTGCGTGCGTATGTATGTATCGTCAATTTGCCATCGATCTGGGCCGCCTCTTCTTCTTATCGATCGATCGATGCTATTCATGGATGCACGCTCAGATCTGATCTATGACACCAATTATATTGTCTGACAAATGCACGGTCAATCATGTACGTACGTACAATCGGTCGATCGAATGATAATACTCCTACTACTTTAATTTGGTCAGTCACGTGAGTTTGTTTGCTTGTCCTAGTACTGACAGTTCGATGGAAACTAGTAGCAGTAGCACTACAGGTCTACTACTGCTGGATGCAAACACACTGTCCCTTCTCTGTATATATACGGTACGTACGTAGCTCCAGCATCTATGGGGTGTAGAGACCGATTCCTTTTCTATTATTTTGAAAAAACTTATATAGCTGCAGCTGTTGTGCAGATCGATCGACAAAATCAAGGTGATTGTATGCGTGCAGCGTGTATATATGTGTGTCCGTATATGCGTACGTACGTACATAAATAATGCATGCGTCGTTGGACCGCACGCAAGCATGCAGATACGTCCACATGTACAACTGTATATACGTACGTATACGCATCCATGTAGTATATATGTACAGAAAAAGTCAATAGCAGCTAGTGTTTTTCTGAATTTGTTTTGTTCAGAGAACAGATCGACGTGCCCTGACAAGTCAGTGCAGTGCATGCATAATGCAGCGCTTGGCTCCAAACAGATGAGCACGTTCGATCGATCACGTACGTAGACAAGATCGAGGGGTTTTCGATTGATTTCGATCATGGCGTGCATCGTCGTCGACAGAGTGCACATATGACAAGTTATTAGTGGTGTATGGATCATGATCACCAGTCTGACGGGGATCAGTTGCTTGCAGACACTACTGGAATGTGCTAGCTAGCTTGTCAGTTTGACTTTTTTCGTTTGTTTCTCCCAGATATGATAGGCCTTGTCAGCTCTCACTATTATATGACCTAACCTAATCAGTAGTGCTAACAGTACTCATCCATAAGTGTGTGTGTGTATATATATTCTGAAATTTGGTGTAATTACAGATAAGTGTCATCGTGGATGATATACTTCTGTAATTCAAATACATGGATGATCGTTGATCAGATTCAGCATATGCAGCTTTAGTAAACAGTTAGTACTGTAGTTTGTGGGTATATACCTGAAATTTAATAGAGAAAAAGAAACCGTAGGTATAAACCCACAAACTACAGTACTAGCCATTTATTAAAGCTGCAAATGATGGAGGTGGACTGTGCAGCTTGACTACTGTTCTCCTCTCTCAGTCAAGCATCCATAAAGAGAGAGCTATTCCATCTATATATATAAATCAAGCACCGAGAAATTATCGTACAATCAGTCGCTGTCGCCATTAAATCACATTTTAAATGTCGGCAGGTTCTCGAAATGGAACAATTCCCATGGCTATTCTGAAGAAACATGCTTGGTTCAATGCGACGTCTCTGTTTGTCACAACTCACACGGGTAGGGCTGCTTTGATTGGAGGATTTTTACAAGCATTTTGCAGAAATTGCACTAATTTTTGTTAAAAACATGTATTCCAAAAGAGTCCTTAACAAGAGAACCGTGATGCGTACCCTTCTCTGTCAGCACAGAATTATCATCAGAAAACAGAGAAAAACTGATGATGCGAACGCAAGAAGTGAGTTCAGGTTCAGATAAGTATCCCAATTCTCAAGTAGCAGTGTTGCTTCAATTCGGCATTCATGCACAGCACTAGCCGCAGCTGCTCTTCCTACCGAAATTTAATTGTCAGATAATTTATAATCCACAATTAAATTTTAATTTTAATTTCCGAAACAATTTAGGAGTTTTTAGTTATTTTTTTTATTTTTTTCAGACTTATCTTTTGGACCGCTAAAAACACGTAAATTAATTTTCGTTACTAGTTTACATATTCGAGTTTATAGTCCAGAACTTAAAAAAAAAGCTAATCCAATCGTACCTCTAGGCTTGAGAGATTAGCAACTGATATAACCACAATAGATGCCGACTCAGAGCAAAGCTAATGATTTAGTTAGCGATTAGCTTTATACTTGTGCCATGTCACATATAGCTGATCTAATAATCTACTCATATAATAGTTAGATATCTATATATACTATACATTTAACGTGTAATCTACTACATCATCTCACAAAGTTTATGAAAACATGTGTATTAGCGGGCTGTTAAGTAGTAGCCCGTTTATCTTCTCTCTCATCTCTTTTCTTCTCTATCTCAACACCAATCTGATGTGGTAACTCTTTCAGTCTACTTATATTAGTTTAGTATACTTGCTCTCATGTTGAGTACAAAAACAGACCAGAGTACAAAACCAGACCAGATTAACTAATCACGACTTTCAATACTCTAGAAAATCACAATAACTTCAGAGTTTCACTGGACATCGAGCAGCTGGTTTGGAGAGGCGAGCATTCAATTCCTGCGGCGAGGTAGCTCGATCTCGACCGCCGTATATCAATTCCTCATTCACACATGGCCGGTGTACTAGTGGCAAGCGGGAAACGCTGAACACATATATGGGTGCAAACGTTACGGTATTTGTACATTCTAATTGTATCCTGTATCTTTAAGTTTCACAAATCTATTTATTTAAAATACAAATATATATATATACGGTAGCGCTATATAGCGCTAGATAAGTAGCGCAAGGCGCTACGTAGCAGTGGCCGGGAGCACCGCAAGATGAACCAAATCCGCTGCGGACCCGGGTTTTTTTCACGGAAAGACGCGATGCCTGATTTAATTCGGGTTCGTGCACCGAACCTCTTGCCTTGTGAAAATCAGACCGAAAATTGATTACAAACATGTATATTTTACGTGAAATCAAAGTAGTAATACAAATACACTAAGATTAACTTTGAGGAATGTTTGTGTAATGACTGTCATCCGTATAAAAGCTCATGGGTGCAATTTGTTTACGATCATTACCCCAAGATCATGATTTACATATATTTTTGTTGTTTGGCTGTGCAATCTTTTTATACTATATGTATATTAGGTGTAAATTATTTACTACTATGTAAATTTAATGTAATCACGTCGAATGATTTAGGGGTCAAATTCACTAAGGCTTGATGTACTGATTTTTTCTGATGATCAGATTTTTTTTTGTATTACTGTGTAATCTTTTTATACTATGTGTATATTAAGTGTAAATTATTTACTACTATGTAAATTTAATAGGTAAAAAACTAAACGTAAATTATTTACACCATCGACGATCACAAAAGTGCCTGGACAAAATAAAATATCGACTTCATAATTCATTTACACCGTTGATGCAATTTATAATAATGATGAAGTAAACACACTTACATTGGGCATAAATTATTTACACCGTAGATACGTCATACTTACATTGCTTAAGAATGAAGTAAACACACTTATATTGGGATAAAATATTTACACCGTAAATGCGTCATATAAAGTGGCTCTGGGGGTTATATCCCTAAAAACCCGCACTCGCAAATTAAACCGAGTGGGACACCGGTTTAATCACGTTTGGATCGGTGCGCCGGGTTTTGGACTACTACCGACCCATCGCGCTGTATATTATACAGTGCGCTTCGCGTGCTATAGAATATATATATATATATATATATATATATATGCGCGGTGTTTTTAATCTGATTTCAAGAAAAATTACAATAAATATGTGATAGTTGATATAATATCCAGCGGTACTCATACTTCGTTTCCATCGTGAAGAAAAAATATGGATTAGGGTCTCTTTCAATCCGAATAAAGCTAGAGAAATTTTCAAGATTTAAACTAATATATGTAAAATATCATTCATATGTCAAAAATCCTTTGCAGTACGGAAAGAGTACTGTCCAACCCGGTACCTGTGGGCAGTGGGCACAGCCCAGTAATGTCCTGTTCCGATCACGCGTTACGTGGAATAATTCAGGCAGTAATAGGCACAGGTGATAGAATTAAAACCAGTGAGCCCAGTCAGAGTGTCACACGGCCTCTGTTTCTTCAGCCTGCCCTTGGCTCCGAGGATGGTCTTGCACTCTTGCAGTTTACTGACCATTCCAATCGATGTGCCGAGTACAAGTGTTGGATTGCTGACCATTCCATTTGATTGCTGGATCCGAAGTATCCTAATGTGATTCCTGTCCCATGATCATTGATAGGAACATGACATGGAATGGAAGCTGAAACCTTTACGAGAAACTCCATCTCGGGCCGACTGATGGGCTGGGCATCTGAGGCAGGCCCAGATCTGTGGCTGCCTGGATGGGCGTCTAAACAGGGGGGCGTTGGCTAGGCTGAATCCTGCAGCCCGCTGATCGTTGGATCGGTGAGGCCTCTTTGAACAAACGAATTGTAGAGAATTTTTTTTTATAAGAATTGAACTTGTTTCTATAAAAATCATATAATTTTTTAGCGTTCGAAAGAAGTCTGGAAACGGATGATTGGATGTTCTTCTAAGGGTGTGTTTGGTTGGATGACTTTCACTGGATGAGAGATGGCCACTCATGTTTTAAAAGCGTTTGGTTGAGTAGTAGGAGTGGTAAGGACGGTCAACAGAGAGAATATTTTCTAAATATGCTAGATGAGTCTATCTCATAAATTTGGGTGGATAGGGGTGGCCAGCGTCCGAGGTAGCCTTTAACGCTACCGTCGCTCGATACCTGTCATAGCATGAATTTTTAAACAAATGAAAATATATAAATGAAAATAAAAATAGGATTTTAAAATAAAGGAAAAGAAAGCTTTCTTTAAAATAAAATTTTTGAGAATTTTTCTAAATAAAAATTTTGCTAAGAATTTTTTTTAAAACCTTTAAAAGGGATTAGAATTTTCTAGAATTTTTCTAAGCTAAAAACCTATTTTTCTAATTTTTGGAGGGTTTTTTTCTAAAGGAAATAAAAGAAAAAATAAATAAAATCAAATTCTTCCTCAGCCTGGACCGACCGTAACTGGCCCAATCCACCCCTCCGTTTCGCCCATGCCCCGCAGCCCAGCCACCCATGCCCTTGTAGCCTAGCGCTTCCGGGCAGGCCCATCCCCGCGCGCGCCACTAACAGGTGGACTCCACTTGTCAGATTCATCCCCAATCTCCCGCTCACTTCGCCCGCCTCTCCTATAAAATCCGATCATGGGGCTCTCCTCCGCCGCATCCACTACCTTGCCGGAGCCCTAGCGCCTTCACCACCATTCTCCGCGTGCGCTCTCGCCTTCATCGCGTCCGTAAGCCTCCGGTCGCCCTTCACCGGTGCGCCAGCAAGCCTTCGGTCAGAACCTTAGACGATGTTGTTTTAGGTGAATTGAAGTAAAATATGTAGGCTAGATCAAAATTCGAAGGTGCTCAAAGCCTTGGATGATGTCATTTTGGATGAATTGAAATGAAATGTGTGAGCTAAGTCGAAATGTGCACAGACATGCATGATCAGCAGCTTCGCTGAAACTAAGGCACAGCTCCTGTAATTGATCACGGCAAATGCAAAACGTTATGAACAAGCAGAAGCTGCCGAGTTGAACTTGAACATAACCGGCGTCAACATATACTACTTGATGTAATTCTAATATCCTAATTGAGGAACTAGACCTGATCGTCCTACCAGAATGGGGGGTTTAAGAAAGCGGCCGCGAACTTAGAAGTAGAAAGGTGGCACCGGTCCATCAGTTGCGCGAGCTGACGAGATCAGTGGCGCCAAAAATCGTCCGAGATGACGAGGTCATCAAAAATGGTGAAAACTATCGAAGATGATGAAGACATACGAGAATCATCACCATCAAAGATAGTGGAGACTGTCGAATATCACAAAGACAAGTGAAAACCAACAAAGTTCGGATAAGATGCTAATGAACCAGCCTTTTTTGAGGAAGCAGGATTGAAGCAAAGATATGACAGTGACACAGCAAAAGGCCATAACGCCCTGAGCTTCGGAAAATGGTATATATCTTTTTTCTACACCCCAGTTTACATCAGCCATTACTTCCGGCCGCGTTGCACTCAACAACGCTGTCCTCTCGAGATCTGCGGCACCACGGCGCTAAACCATCAGGAACATCGCAACACGCCGTCAAATCGTCACACGCTCGCGGCCTCGTCACAGGTATGGTACACCAACCATTTGCTTGTGATTGAACACATGGATAATCATCTCTCACCTCGCGCGATCAGCCTCTCCCTGCAGGGCGAGCTCGGGCGGGGCCGCGCAGAGGAAGACGAAGAGGGCCAGAGGAGGAGGGGGGTCTGGAAGCGGACGACCAGACAAACTGGGCTTTGCGGCAGAGCGAGAGGGACACAAGAGTGAGTAGGCTCTGTCCAGATGGGCCTTGCCGGGTCCTTTCTGCAGGCAAAACACGGGATTTTTGTATCGTGTATATCCAAAAATATTAGTACAAATATGACATAGATATATTACACGATCGGGGCTCAAATCTATATACAAATCTATCTCTCAATGTGTATACGAGGGCCTATGAATCATTACCTTGACACATACAATCTCAGGTATACACGAAATGGTTTGGCTACTACTTATTGACACATGTAAAAATAGTTATAGAGAATTTCCGAAATATTTGGTAATATTTGTATAGTATATATATACACCCGCAAAATTTAAGTCTAAAATGGACCAACATATTGAGGGAAAAAGGACAAATTTCGTGGTGAATAGTGCAAGCATCGTTTCTGTCCGGTAGATTGAGTTTAGACTTGAATTTATGTAAAGTCGTAGGTGTTAATACTTAATACTACTATATTTATGGGGAAGAATGGTGTTAGTTGATGCTTGTTTAAGTAGTATTCCGATGTATGTTATGGGGGTGTTCATGTTGCCCAACAAGATTCATCACAAAATTGATATGATTAGATTCAATTTCTTTTGAGAAGAATTAGAGAATAAGAAGAGGTATCACGTGGTTAGCTCACAGGCTGTTTGTGCTCCCAAGAAGGTGGGTGGCATGGGTTTCATGGATACAAGAGCATTCAATCAAGCTTTGTTAAGCAAGTGGATCTTCAGAATGGAGAAGGGTCACCCTGGGTGCTGTTATGATATTTTGAGGACAAAATATAAGGTGGAAAAGGGGTTCTTATAGTCCAACTCACCGTATGGGTCTTACTTTTGGAGAGGATTACATAAGGTGAAGTATTGGGCCAAGTTAAGTTGTGGTTTTAAGGTAGGCTCAAGTTCAGAGGTTTTCTTTTGGCATGATGTTTGGTATGATGATGTGCCTCTTAAAGTTAAATTTCACAGGCTGTATGAAATAAGTAATTCTCCTGGTGCCACTATTGCTGATTTCTTGGTACAGAATGGTTGTGGGGGGCTCTTTAGAAGAACTCTAAGGGAAGATGATCTGGGTGATTGGCAGGGGCTGCTTTCTATTATAGACAGTATGAATATTTTTGATTGCCCTGATGAAATGATTTGGATGTTGGATAAAAAGGGGTTTTCTACCAAATCCTTGTATAAATTGATCACCAATAGGGGTGTGCATGATGTTGGGAGCATGAGAGTCTGGAAGTGTAGTGTACCTCTTAAGGTGAGAATCTTCTTATGGCTGATGTTGAAGGGGAGGATTCAAGTGGGGAGCAGTTAAAAGCTATAAAATGGAAGGATAATTCGGAGTGTAAACTGTGTGGTCAACTAAAATCTGTTGATCATTTAATCTTCAGCTGCCCCCGGCTTGTTTTATGTAGTGTTTTGTTAGTAGTGCTTTGGGTTGGGATGGGAGTCCGGCTAATAGAGGGGAGTAGTCCGGCTAATAGAGGGGAGTTTATGGAGCTGTTAAACAAACTGAGTAGGGAGAAATGTGTGAAAATTGTGTTGCAAGTTCTAGGCGCAGGAGCCTGGACACTTTGGTTGATGAGAAATGAGTTCGTTTTTCAAAATAAAATCTATACTAACGTTTTTCAGGTCATTTATAAGCTGATTTGTTTTTCTCACCAGGTGGTTTCAACTGGTCCCAGCGCATTTAAAGGAGGAAACTGCCCGATGCTTCTGATTGCTCTGTGCCAGGTTACACCAGCTGATCCGGCTACCGGATGTCACGAGTTCTCCCGCAAACCCTTGAAGCGGCTGGATTAATCTATGTGGTTGCTTGAAGTGTGGTTTTGTTTGGTGACAGTTTGATGGCTGGATGTATACGTAGGTTGTGGTGTTGGTGTGTGGTTCCTGTGATGCGTTTTGCCTGTTTGGTGAAGTAGTTTTCATTCCCAGATTATGCACTCTTCTGGTACCTTCGTTGGTGGTGATGCGGTGGCTGTTACTGTAAAGTAGGTGTCCCCGACAAAATTGGTTATCGTATCTGCTTTCAACATAAAGTATGGCTTCTCTTGAAGCCTTTTTTCTAAAAAAAATACTACCATATTCTTACCTTTTTTAAAAAATCATGATTTGGGAAGCAAAGATACAAGAAGCAACGTCTGATAAGGGAGAAAATCTTTTTCCTGTAGTGATCCTATTAAGACAACGTTCAAAACAAAACATGGAATAAAATGTTTTATTATTTGTGCACTGAGCCACTGACATAGTGACATGCTTCTTTCAGAAGATGTTCAGACTAACTGTCTCCACCGGGCATGTTGCGTGAATAGATCTATTATAATCTTTTCATAGCTGACAACAATACAACATGCGCGCACGGTGTAGTATTACCTCAACTAATTAATCGTCGACCGCGTGCTTGTTTGCAAAAACAGAATGTGAGATGTCCTTCAGATTCGCCCTGTCTCGTCTGTCCAATAAATGGAGCAGGAGAATGAGAAGTTAATCGAGGCAGAGCCGTTTTGTGCGACAACAGCATCCGAGAGAAAAAAAGAAAGTGCAAATCGAAGAGGTGATGTGTTCATCCAACTGAACTTCAGCTGCGCCAAACTGAAGGGCCTGAACCCTCCTGAAATTATGTCTGATTATGACATTCTCTTAGTTCTCCCTATCAACTGAACAGTTTGAACTTGCTCATCAGTCTCTAAGCCCAAGCGGTGCAGCTCTTCTGCTCGCACAAATGCAAGCATAACTCTTTGACCAGTTGCTAAATCTCTGACGCGATGGCTCCCATGGAAGGGATGGAACTGGGAGCAGTGTATCCAATGGCGAGCAGTTGGAGTTCAGGGAAAGGGGAGATGGTGAGGTCAGAGGTGAGCTGCCCTTGAAGCCAATCTGGCCAAGCTAGCCTACTTGCTTAGTTGCTTCATCAGCTAGTGGCAGTATGTGCTTGCATGTCCCCTTCATGGTTGGTAGGCTGGTTCCTTTCGCCCTATTCACCAAAACCTGTGTCAAGATTGCGACAGGTGCATTCTGCATTGGAGGCAAACTGTTTCCAATATAGCTTCAGAACGGCTGTGTTACTCGTTGCTATCTGTATATTAACATGTACATGAGCCTTGCCGTGTCCCTGTCTAGTGCAAGTTCGATTGCTGTATTAATTTTCTAAAGTTCAAAGCAGCAACGAACAGAGTTAACCAAACTATTTCTGTTCTAATCAATTACTATTGTTACTGATCTGATTTATTTATCAACTTAATTTATATATACGAGTCAAAATATTCAAAAACCAGTAACAAATAGGTTACCGTGGTTTTCGTATGGTGTACTCGTTATGCTATTAGCTGGGAAATAAATGTGTAAGGATGCCCTCCGAGTCTACAGTGGACCGGGTCCATGCACCTCCGGTAGACCAGACAGGCAGACAGCATAGGGGAAAACGAGGCACGAGGGTAGCGCGCCGCACTCGCACGCGGCGGATCAAATAAACCGGGCTCAAATCGTGGCGTAAAACACCCACGAAATTCTCCGCAAATTAGAAAAAAACCCACTCACACCTCCTCCGCCTCTCACCCAGGTTTTGCGGTTTGCCCCTCTCGCTTCGTCCCGTTCCCACCACCGCCTTCTCGCCGGCGTCGCCGCCGTCGTAGAGGTCCCCGCCTCTCCGCGTCCCGCCCGTCCAAATCCAAACCCTATCCGCCATTGCCGGCGCTTCGATGGACGGAGGAGGTGCGACGGTGCACGCCTCGCGCACGGCGGAGGAGGTCTTCCGCGACCTCCGCGGACGCCGCGCCGGCATGATCAAGGCCCTCACCACAGGTACGCGCGTCCGCGCCATCTCTCCTCCGATTCAGCCGCGTGGTTGCGCGGATTCGTGTGATTGAGCTGTTTCTCTTTGCTTTGCAGATGTGGAGAAGTTCTACAAGCTCTGCGACCCCGGTGAGTGCCCGCTTCGATCTCTTCGGATTTATCGCCAGGGTTGGGGATTGGGAGCGGAGAAGCTTTTCGTGTTTTTGCTGTTTGGTTTCGATTGCTTTAGTGCGAGATTGGAAGCTAAATCTAGAGAATTTTCGCTCTTCTGTCCCTCCTGGTGCTTGGAGTTGTAACTTGGAATTATTGGTGGGTTTGTAGTTTTGATCAATGCTGCGTTGTGTTGTAGTTGTTGGATTCTGGTAATAACAGTTTGGGACTTGAGACTACAGTTTTTGGGGTCGATTGGAAGCTGTGGAATAAGTTGTAGGTCTTCGTTTTTTTGCTGGGTTGCTAGAACTGTGGCGGTTGCCATTAGAGATTGCAGGAGATTTTTAGACCGATTGGTGCCATGGTATTATCCACTAGTTGACCTTGGCATGTTTGGGCGCCTATGTTGCATTGGCTTGTTAGATTTGTTGTTACTGAAACAGCCAATTCAGTAAAGCCTTAACACAATGCTTGGATAAAATGGCACTACTGATTTGGCAGTGTTTCTTTTACTGCAGAATTGCACTGATGGTACTGTGCGTTTGGTTGTAATACGTTGTCGCTTGCGTTGCTTACCCTATTCATGTAATTAATGTGTGGTTTTGTTACGTACTATTATTAAATGTTATTACGACTTGGTCCGCAGTGCTGGCTACTTTGAGCTTTGCTCTCTAGTTGAGCAACTGTGCATGCATAGTAGTAGAGCAACTTCTAAGCTCTGAACTCTGTGATTCTGTGCACGATTACTCAGCAGATTTTGTGTAGGCTTTATGGCTACTAAGTACTAATTCCATTGTTTCGAACAGAAAAGGAGAACTTGTGCCTTTATGGATATCCTAATGAAACATGGGAGGTGACCTTGCCAGCTGAGGAAGTGCCCCCAGAGATCCCTGAACCAGCATTGGGAATCAACTTTGCTAGGGATGGCATGAATGAGAAAGACTGGTTGGCACTAGTTGCAGTTCACAGTGATTCCTGGTTACTGTCCGTTGCATTCTACTTTGGAGCTCGATTTGGGTTCGACAAAGAAGCAAGGTAATCTTTCTTCCTTGACTGAGATATGCAGTTTTCTTAGTTTGGCATTGAAATGTATACTTTCTATAGCTTCTGGTGGATTACCCCATTTGGGGTAGTATTCTTCATCATCTGTGTGTCTGCATGTTTTATTTTGTCATTTTGATTACATTTTGAACAACAGATCAGTATGCATTACAGTTAGGATGCTGCTGAAATTCCTGGCTGCCAGCTTGGCTGTTTGTATTATTAAATGGAAACGCAACTAAAAAGTACTATGAAAACATCCAGGTTGGGGTTGGAGGGGTTATAAATGTGTGTTTCCTTAACATTATTTTTTAATCATGGTTGCTTCAATATTCTTAAAAGTTTTTATTAGGAACAGAACAAGAGAAAATCTTTTAGTTCCAGTTATAACTGAAAGAAAGGTATTCCTCCTATCTAAGCTTACTCATATAGACTAGATTTCAGTCTGAACTACAGAAACATTGTGCTTCGTCTAGCATTGGGGATATAAAATGAATCAAGTCCTAAGCCGTTTTTCTTGAAGAGCATGTAAAAAATACATTGGCAAGTTGAGCTAGTGAGAAATATCTAACCTAAATCAGTTATAGTATTTATGTACAAGTCCTAATCATCTTCATGGCTTTTATGTTCTGTTTTATGCTCAGTTTGTGCATTTCTAGTTCCTCTGTTGAAACATGAACAGGAGAGTCTTGGATTTTGGAAATACTTTATGGTTTCAATTTGAAAATGTGCTTTTAGTACTTTCCTCTAGCATGTACTCCTTTTCTTGAATAGTGAATATGGCACTACAAGCATGTTTTAGCATGATTTTAGAGGTCGTTTACTCATTTTGCTATTCAAGAGACATGCAAAGGTTAGGAGTGTTTTTGTGGTCCTTCCGAGGTATTGCTGAGGTAGATCTATATCCAGTATTTTTTGAGTTACCAAGAGGTATACACATAAAAAATGAGCACTAGGAAATACATGCCTTCTCATGTGTAGTTTGAGGCTTTGAGCATTTTGTGTTTGAACTTTGAAAGGCTAAAACACATATATCGGTGAGAGCTGTACTAGGATTTTCTCTTGACTGTACTTTATATTGCCATCAAGATCACATATTTGAATTTTTGAACAGTGCTAATTAGTGCATGAAGTATCTCAGCCTTTTATTTAGTGTTTTTAAGAGGTTGTTACCATGTAAATGTCTGTTTGCTGCTTGGAGATATGATGCTAATGTCCATTCGCATACAATTAACACTGTGTACACTTTTAGATCGCTACTTTGGAATCAGCTTTACGTGAATTGCCATCTTCCCTTCATATCATGTTAGACTTGCCTATGGTTTTGCACAATTGATGTTTTGGAGTCATGGTAACACGTGCAGCTTCATATGGTTGTTCAGAGGATGTATTTTCTTGAGAAAGTGGATTTCATACTTTTTAGAGTGAATTATTGCAGTTAGAAATGTTCATATTGTAGAAGCATAATGTAAAACTTGGCATGACATGCATTACCTCTAATAGTACTCAGATAAATTTTAAAAAACTAGATTTTGGAAAATCTTACCAGCACACAAGACAATGTGCATCATGTCGTAGGAGAAATGACGATGTGCATCATATTATACAATCACGTAAAAAATGTTGTCATACAATAATCATAATTAGCTTTGTTAATCACTCATGTAATAATTCATTTTTCTTTTTAGAAATATTGTAATTGTTATGACTGTGTGTGCATACTAAAAAGGAAGTGTGTGCTAATGTCCGGTGGATCAAGGCTTCGTTCGTACGGGTTTACTTGGAGAAAGGAAAAATCACACGACGGTAGGGCAGTGTTACAAGTATATTTAATATGGCTATATACATCTACTATACTAATTTCCATATGTTTTCATCATGGGGCCCCACGCGACTATAATTTTCATATATTATTTGCAGGCATTTTTGTTTATTTCCTCGTGTATGTTTCCTTCACCATTTTTGCACTGAATTATTGGTGATGTACTGTAATATTGACCGTAAGTTTGTGATGTACAGTAAGTTTGTAATATTAACCGTGATTACAAATTGTGGTGACCTCATTCTGGACATTCAATGAAACCTTATTAGTAGTTGACTGTTCAGAACTTTGGATGATCTTGGACAAATTGTCAAGGCTTAGAATGCGGTATTCTGGTAAATAAATGGATACTATTATCATTTGTTCTTTGTTAATACTGAGCTTGCAGTTTTACTTTTTCCAGTTTCTGTATGTTTATACCTCAGATTTGTTCTGCTATCTGTTATTAACTCAGATTTCAGTTTGGAACTTCAGATGTATCTCTTGACTCTTGTTATCTGCAACAGTAACTGCATTTTATTGTGTCCCAGTGACAAACAGTGCTGAGTATTAATTGAATCAAGAATAACATCAACTTGGCTGTATCAGGAGTTAATACAACCTCACAATTGAGAGACAAAAAAAACAGAGGGTTTTGCTATCTGGTTGTCATCACTCTAAGCTTGTGGGTTGCGGTGAAGGATAATGAATATCTTGCCAAGTTCGTATATTACCAAAGTTTAATTTGTGAAGTCTGAACTAGCCAAACTGAACTTGATCTGAATTTGATGTGTTTAGTTTTTTTTCTTTTTCTTAGAAAACTGTCACTTCCTGATTTACATTCTGGTGCTACTATTTTCTTATGCAGGAAGCGACTCTTCAACATGATAAACAACTTACCTACGATATTTGAGGTAGTGACAGGAGTTGCGAAGAAACAGGCAAAAGATAAGACCCCCAACAGTAGTAGCAAGATCAACAAGCCTAGCTCAAAAGTGGTAATGAGCATGCATTTTTGTTTTGCTGTGACTTGAATCTCTGCTGACCACACTTTCTATCTGCAGCTGTCGAGAGCTGAAGCTCGTACAAAATCTAAGCTGTCAGCCCCCAAAGATGAAGAAGGAAGTGGCAATGACGATGTGGAGGAAGAGGAGGATGAGCATGACAACACTCTGTGTGGAACTTGTGGAACCAATGATGGCAAGGACGAGTTCTGGATCTGCTGTGACAACTGCGAGAAGTGGTATCATGGTAAGTGCGTTAAGATCACACCCGCTCGAGCTGAGCATATCAAGCAGTACAAGTGTCCAGACTGCACCAACAAGAGGGCCAGGGTTTGAGTAACAAGCATTGGCGAATTGTGTTAGAAGGGCCACAGGCTGTCCCCAGATGTCAAGATATCTAGATATTAATATTATCATGCCCTAGTTTTCTAGTCTGTAAGCTTGTTTCTAACTTATTTGAAACTGTAACCGATGGTTAGTTGTTCGACCTAACTGTGTTTAAAGATTCACATCTTTCTTACGTTGACTCCAGCATTTTAGTCTCTAACACGTCTTTCGTGTGTCAAGTGAAGGTACCTCTTCCCTGACCAGTCCTTAACATTCATGGCGTGATCTTGTAGCAGCCTGTGGCTCTGTCCCCTTGACAGAATCTGCACTTGTTTTGGATCAAAAACTGTTCAGGCAAACGGGCGCGTCCTTCTATGTTTGCCGTGGCGCGCCGCCTATAAAAATCACAAGCGCCACGGCAAAGAGAAGCCAGCCGCATCAAGAAAAGCAACCGCGCAATGGGCCCGTCGATCCATCCAAGAAGAAGAAGAAGAGCTTGGCGATCGATGGAGAGGATGAGGTGTAAGACGCTGAATCTAAGGGCGAACGGAGGGATGTCACGGAAAAACTAGACGAATTGAACTAATTCCTCTAAAATTCAGGCATTCCAAATAAACCAGGAAACTCACTCAAGCCAGCCGAGACAAGCGGAAGCAACCGGAGGAGCCCTTGACTCACCTGGCCACCCCTGTCGAGGAGTAGTAGTTGCAGCAACAAAAGCTACTGCAAGGACAAAGTCACAAAACGACGACGACCATGACGACGATGTGCACGACCAAGCCATATATGATAAGTCGGTTCAGAGGATGATAGATCATTGAGTACATGTAATGATCATTGTGTGTTTGTACTCAGGGTTTGCAAAAATAGTGTCGGCTGGTCACTAAACAATGATTTAGACTGATTACTGATGGTTAGCGTGAAAATCATGGTTATTGTGCTGGTAACCGTAGTTTTGTTAACTTAATGGTGTGTGCATTTACATTCATATTGCTCATGACCGAACACGACTACCATGTGTTACATGCTGCGATGGGAAAATAATGTTAGTTAAGAGCCATTTATTCGTAATATACTTATTAGTTTGAACTTTAATTTGTATAAAAATAAAAATTAAATAACTCTAAATGTAAATACTATACAATGTACCAACGTACCATTTTGACTTAATATAACTATATAATTTAAAAACTATTATTGATCAAATTTAAAAATGATAAGTATTTCCCGGGGTGTACCACCTCCCCAAGCATACCATATTGGGAATTATCGAGTCATTTTCCCTGACACGTGGGTCCCATATAAACACGCCGAGGCGAGTCGAAGTCACCAAACCAATCTTCGTTGGTCGTGGCGCTGCGCTACCGAAGCGAACGCGGGCGGCGCGATGGCTCGAGCCCTCCTCCGAATAGCCCGCTGCTACTCCCCTCTCTCCTCCCCCACCCCGCGCCTCCCGCCGCCGCTCCACCGCCGCGCCTCGCCTCCTCTCCGCTTCCTCTCCGTCTCATTGTCCTCGCCGTCGCCCGCTGCGTCGGCCGCTAGTTCGGATGGTCCCAGTGACGTCCGGAAGGGGGAGGATGGCCGGAGCGGCTGGGATGACCACCTGGCGATGAGCGACGACGAGCTCATGGGGCAGTGCGAGATGGGCACGTTCAAGGCGTCCGGCCCCGGCGGCCAGCACCGCAACAAGCGCGAGTCCGCCGTCCGCCTCCGCCATCGCCCCACAGGCATCATCGCCCAGGTTCGCTTCCGTTCCCCCACCCCCCTACACTCGTGGATAGCTTCCGTTTTTGGCCTCCCCAGCTTGTTTCTTCAGTCTTAGCGTTGTTCCAATTGAAGCTGCCGGAAATGTGCCGTCCTGTGTGCAATTGTAACTGTTTATGGGTTGCTCCAGTATCGTTTGCAAGTTGCAACACTGTTACCGGTCTGAATTTGGTACATTGGAATGTGCAGTTCTCGTCCACATTCACAACGTATAGGCCCATCATCAAGGCTGACAATTTTCAGATTAGTTAGTTGATCAAGATCAATTTATAAACCCTTCCAATCGGCGATTTGGCGAAATTCATCAACCTTTTGGGTTCATTGTTGACCTTAAATGAACATTTCATATAATGCTTCTTAAGCTCCTAGTGCGAAGGATTAATAGAAGGTTGGTTTAGTTTCCCTGTGGATCCAAAATGCAACACATCAGATCGATGCAATCACCAAAACATTGAACTTGAGATAAACTAAATGCCTAATTTTTGGCCTGGTTTTTTGTTTTCCTCAGCACCAGCCATGTCATGCAATGTTTATGTAATTGAACTTGCTTCTTTTCCTTTATTCTCATTATGGTTCCCCACAGGCGGTGGAGGACAGATCACAGCATAAGAATCGAGCATCTGCTTTGTCTCGGCTTCGAACCTTGATTGCTCTCAAAGGTAATTCTGTTATATTCCAAGTTATGCATGTGTGTTGGGTAGGTAACTGGAATAATTACATACATATCCAACATTAGAACGCTGTAATGGAACACCTCAGAAAGCATATTTTGTTTGTTGCAAACCTGCCCATCATAGGCCAGGAATCCAAATAACATATGAGCTTAAGGCTATGGTCTAATGTGTTAATAGGGATTTGTCTTTATCAGCTTGTACTTAAATATGATCACAGAAGTGCTAGTAATTGATGTTTAATATACTTCAACTCCTTCAATTTTCATGCCGGCATGGAACATTTGGCCATTTGGGTGTTCATAAACTCGGATTTATCAGTGAGAAAGCCAATAAACCTTGAGGAGTACACTCCTCCAGTTGAGCTTCTTCAGATATTGCCCCTGAAGTCTACAATCCGAGGAAAGGATGCCGGCCCCCAAATTGGTCCAAATAACTCAAAATTTGCTCCAGTATGTTCCTATTCTTTCCTTAATGTGCAAAATATTTAGTATACTGATTGTAGTATTGAAAATTTGAATGTCCATTTTCCATTCTCTCTCCTGGTGGGCAGGGAATGCAAGCTTTACTAGATCTTCTTTTTGCTGTTGAAGGCTCTGTGTCAGAGGCAGCAAAAATATTGGGGTAATGCTTGAAATTTTGTATCTTATGCATGAACCGTGCTAAAAGTTTCTAGTTCATACATATTATGCTAAACTATGTAATTGTGTTGCAGCCTAAGCACTGGTGCTGTGTCAAGGTTGATTCTATCAGATGATTCACTCCGAATAGCTGCAAATGAACTGCGAGCTGCCAAGGTAACTCTGGTGCAAATAAGTGACTGCACCTGTCTATGTCCATTGACAAGAGCATAGCACACAGCACATTCAAAAACCAAATATCAGGCTTCCGGAGTCCCATCAATCACCTATCGTGTAACCCAGAGTTTGATTCACTAAAGTGCTGAACAGCTAAACTCTAGGCCAAGGCCACTGCCGATCCATTATATGATTTACAATACAACAATATTCTTTATAGGTTTAGAATTACATGTGTATTTGAGAACTTGGCAATTATGTGAGCTGAGCCATAGGCCACTTTATGTTACTATTTATTATTCAGCATCTCCTAACTTTTGAGTATCGATCAAGTTGTGAAGCTAATTAATTTCATCCCAAGTTTGTTAATTTTCTGCATGCTTTGCACACCGGTGAAAATTATCACCGTAACTATCATCTCTCTCTTTCTGTGTGCAGGGTCTGAAGCCACTTAAATGATAAAGGAGTTGCCTGCACGATGTTCTCGTCATCGGTTGTGCCGGAGGATCCCAAATGGCACAAAACTCATGATTTCAAGGCAT
>KE372369.1:62536-75193 GCA_000418225.1 Zizania latifolia
TTCCTGGCGTTCTTATCCCAATTTTCCTTTTGTGCAAGGAATGATATTACTCAGGAATCAGGGTTGTCTTTCACTGGACTGATACCAGCTTGGATGCCACATAACCCCATGGATGCATTCTGTCATACATAGGCCTGAATATTATCCAACACCCAAGTACCATATTTTTTTCAGATGGATCTCTATCTAACGTGTCACCCTAAGGGTGAAACGTTGGCGCACATTGTATCAGTTGTAATTAGCGCATGTATTGCCATAGCTTGATTCTGTCTTGAACAAAGTGAACCATTCAGTTTAAATTATGTTACACTGTTAGAATATATTACTTTCTCCATTGAATGTAACTTGCAGGGATGAAGAAAACTCCATTTTTTGTGTGGTATGAACTTAACAGATTATGTGGTACTGAAAGAATGTTACACACAGGTCAGCTAATCTTGTGTTTGAGCTACATTAATACATTATAATATTCTGCTCTTCAAAATTGTGAAATGTTGGGAAGTAATGGTACCTGACAGTTTCATACAGGTTTATCTAAAATCAACACTTAACTTTTTGTTGCTAATCGGCTCTATTTTTCATTCATAAGGCGCTCAGCCAGGAGCAAGTCATCAGGAGTCGTCACCTACAATAAATTTTACGTTTGACAACCGATCTCTTCGAACTCATCAGATCAAAATATTATCGTCCAAAAGAGTTGATTTAGAATACCTTTATGTTGGTGTAACAGCCCTCGGTGATATAAACAGGATGCTTCAGGTATTCTACGATGGATACGTCATCGGTGACCTCAAGGCCATCCCTGCGAATGTAAAGTATACTGCAACGAAAGTTGAGAACCAGCGCATCTGCGAATTGGATTTCCTGAGCTAAGAAAAGAAAGGTAACCTTTTAACAAGCTCAAAACCATCTTTGAGTAAATTGGGCTTCATCACCTACAGAGAGAACATTTTCTTGTAATATCTCAGAACACAAAACATTTTCCTTCTACACACTACAGAGGTGATAGTGTGATTACCTGTGGAGTTTGCATTTCCCAAAGAGTTTTCCTATCAAGTGTTTTTACGACAAAAGAATCGATGTCAACCTGAAACAGAAAAAGGTAAAAAAATATTACACTCAAGCCAGAATGTCATAGGCTTTACTGCATAATGGTGCACGGAAGAAACTTTAGTGAAATTCATTCAACACCATTGGATAGTTGTTTGACAATAAGAAGTTGCCAAAGATCTCTGCAAGGTCGTCATATTGATCATCAACTGGACGGTAAAGAAGTAAAGGCTCACCTCCTTGATAGTAGCTTTCACAGGCACACCAAGAACAGCAGCTCCATGCACTGCAGCATCTTCTAAGACCTAAGCAGGGAAATTAAAACCAACATTATTCCTTCAGCAGCCTACAAAGAACTTGAGAGCTATACCCTTTTTCTATCTACAAAGCTACCTGTGCACCAGAAAATAAACTTTGTTGGGCCACAACGAAGTAGAAAAGTCTTGAATTGTTCTCAAGGAAGTACAGAAAAAGGTTAAAGTCGCCATAATTTGTTTAACAAAAACAATGCAATCATACATGTAGTTCATAGGGAAATATAAGTTGTAAGTTGAGAGTGAGAGTTTTCTGTTGGTTGATAACTGTGAAAGATGCTTTATCAATACTCCAGATTATAGAACAACATCTAAAGAAAAATATCTGAAGACAACTGGATCACAGGAGGAGCTAACCTTTTTTTTTGGCGGGGCCAGCCCCAACAAGGTGGCCAGATTTATTAAGAGGAAAAAAATGATTACAAGAGGCAAGAGCAAAAATAACATCGGCAGGAAGCTGCCGAAGCCAGAAAATTACATTATGAGCTCCTCCCACACCCGTAGATGTCTATAGAGGGTGGGTTACCGCATTGCATTCTACAACTATATAGGTGTCTCAATGATCCCTGCCACCTTCCATTCCGCAAACTCCTCTTTGATGTCGTTAAAAAGTTGGTTATACTACCTTGACTCATGTTTGAATACACGTGCATTGCGTTCTTTCCAAATTCTCCAACATACCAACGAGAAAAGGGAGTCGAAGACCTTTCTAGATTCTTTCTTGAATTGTCGGCGTGCCTTCATCCACCATTCTCCAAGCTCAACATCTATTGTGCCTGGAAGCTCAAACTTGGTTTTGATCAAAGTTCTAAGCAATGCCCAGAGATTGTTTATGTAGCTGCACTGGACGAGGAGCTAACCTTTTGGACATCTTCAGAGGACACTAGGGGCCTTGCAGAATCATGTACACAAACAAGTTCAGAATATCCATCGATCTCCTGCAAAGAACACAAACAAAGTTAGAACAGAAAGGAAATCTCTACAATATCTCCCAAAGCAGCAGTACAAATGTGGGTTACTACTAACCTGAAGTCCATTAAAAACAGAGTCTTGTCTCTCTTTTCCAGGAAGTGCAAATTTAATGGGTATTTGCACGTTATCAATAGAATCTGTGAAATGGATGATAACACGAGCAAATTACTCAGAGACAGTTGCACTTGCATAATTTGAATTTGATAAGTATAGGTGATAAGTAGATAAAAGTATAGTGAGCACAGTGAAATTAGTCAACTTTAGAACCTTCAAATACATCTTTGTAGTCTGGATCACACACCACCACAACTTCTTTGACTTCCTTCAGTTGACAGAATGTCTTTAAACTACATCACAGCATGTAGGAATCCCGTGTTTAAATCACATCGAAGAATGAAGGAATACCAAAAATGGGAAACTATGCCGAAGGAACAAATCTGTGCAGTGCAATCGGCACCCCCAGTAGAGGTAAATACTGTTTTGGCATACTTGCCTGTTACAAAAAGGTGACGAGAATTTAGGAAGCACATTTCGTTGCACACAGCTAAACTGATACTCCACAAGAATAACTCTGCAGTCTGCTACTTTTATTTTCCATTCGGAACATTCAGCAGGATGGACAACCTTATGCATGGAATTTCTTCTAGTTTCTAAAACGCATTTAGCCATAAAAGTTCCAATAGAAGTTTCAGGCATCGACGAAAAGCTATGGTGAGGTCACAGCAAATCAATAAGAACAAACCATTAACGCGAAAAGAAATTTATCCCATTCCGTTGGTGAAGTGAAAATTTGTTTCCCAGATGATCAAAGCGACGTGTCTAAACTGAAGCACTATAGAACAGCCACTCAAAGCAAGTTTGAAGCAGAAGAGAGAACAATACCCGCATTCTCTTCCCCTGCCCACCGGACAAGAGGACAACCGAGACGCTCCTCTCCTTGACGGCCACACCCTGACGAAACAAAGGCTCGCGTCAGTACAGAAATCCTCTTGGACAGCGCAAAATCGCGCAAGCGCGCGGCCTCGTCCTCCGAAAGCCACCGCACCTGCGCGCCGTCGGCTTTGGCAGCGCGGATAGCCGAGCCCCAATGCCCCGCATGCCGCCACGGAGCAACCGCGCAGCTCCCACCTGGCCACGAGCGATCAAAAAAAAACGAAGGACTCAGCACGGGAGCAACGAAAATTCCAACCGGAAGTCGCGAATCCTGGCTCCCACATCGGGGCGCCGGGTCGCACTCGGGCAGGGCAAGCGCGACGCGAGAGGTGGCCCGCCGCACAAGGACGGAGAAGCGGCCGGCGACTGATTGGCCAGGACCGGTGGCGATCCTTACCAATCCGAAGGCGGTGCCCGCGGCGGGACGCGGGGAGCAGCGCGAGCGCCGGAAGCGGCTGTACCGTCGGGGCAGAAGTGGGCCGGCCGTGGAGGCGGAGCTCCATCCCGGAGTCGCTGGGTGAGGCGGTGGTGGTGGGCTGGTGGCGACGAGCGGCAAACTGGCAGAGGCACAGAAGGTCGTAGATGAGTGGATTCTGGTCAATCTGCGGCGTCCACATAATTTTCCATCACATGTATGATTTGATTTGAATCATATTTATTAGCCTTCGTCATGTGCTATGCTAATTTGAGCATATTTTCACATTTATCACCCTTCGTCGTCATTCTATCACGAGTAATATGTATATTTTAAAGATAAAATGGTTTTTTATAAATATTAAGTTGTTATATTTAGAATAAATTTTAAACTTACTTTTCGAGTTTTCCTGGGGCTAACCGAAAATTTTCCTCCTCTTTTTGATAGTGGTTTCGAAATTATACTTTTTGTCCGCCAACGACTGTAGTTCAATTTTTACTAAACTAAACTCATAACAACATAAAATAGACTAATTAAATAGGTAACCAGTTCGACCGTACTACGCTGCACTGCATTTGCGCATATTTTATTGGGCCGCTGGGAGTTTGGGCGTCGTATAATTTCCCATCTCACCACCTGTGACCAGTGACTATACATCCCAGTTTGTAAACCGGCCCAAATTCTCTTTGGACAAAATTTGTATCCCAGAATTCCTTTTCTTACCCACATTATTCTCCTCATAAAATAGTATCATCTTCAGTGAACCGTAGGCTGGCTTTTACTTTGTAAAGAGTATAAACACTGAAAATTCAGCAAAGCGATGTAATTTTCATATTGGGGAACAACGCTTCAAATAATTACCGATTACGCATGTACATAATTGTACAAGATGGGTACCGTTCCATATGGACATCCTCTCTCCATGAAGGAAAAAAAAAGCTCAATCTACAGTTGCCCTAAGAAATGTGGAACGAGCAACACCTCAAAGAACAGAAGATCCGCAGAAATACACAGCGTCGAGACCGAGCAAACTCCACACCCTAACACACAAAACCGGTTACAGTAGGACGCTAAGCCAAGTCAGTAACACAGCAGCAAACATAACATGTGTTCGTCTGGTATGTGCAGCTAACGGCTGGAATCCCCAGGTCCTGTCCTGAATCAGCGAAACTGCTCTGATGTATGGTTTTATTCTGCCCTTGTGGTATTCCGCCTGTTGATGAGATTGCATAGCGCTTTGCTCTCTCATGGTTTTGGTAGCTTTGGCGCCACCAAAACGGATTCGCGCGATACGGCAGGATGACTGATTCACATTTGGTGATGGGGCCCAACATATGTCAGTTCAGCTACTACGAACAACTGAGCATCCCGTTAGTTGAGAAGTCAGTCCGAAAGCATGAGATGCCATCGCAGTGATGGTTCTCAGAAACAGAAAAATCATTGCGGCCTTGTGGCATATAATCGAGCTTTCCCAGGGTTAAGCAATGATTCTGACATTATCCAACCCTGACATACAGAAAAGGGATGTGGTTAGTCATGCAGCAACTGTTTCATTCAACAAGTGGTTTATCCACAATTATATCTGGTAGTTGGATGCAAGGGTCAGTATTATTCACAAAGACAAGGAAGGTTACCTGTTCTCTAGCTTTCTTCTTGAAAGTTCCATAAGAGGAAGAAACAATTTTGCAAGATTCTCCTATGTGCGCCATGAAATCCATGTTTAGTGGGGGAAGGTTTCCATATTTATCCGACCGGTTGGAGTTCATATGCTTCCGTGCATGTGATGCATTAATGAAATGCAGTAACACATGAGCCTGCACAATAGAACACCACGTCAGAATATAGGATAAACGACAAAGAAGCCAATACACCTATAAATATGGCAAGGTAGTGCAGTGAAAAACAGACGCTTACATGGAAAGCTGCTTTCAGAATGTCATCTGGCTTTGCTTGGTCCTTAAGCAAAGCATAAACCTTATCCTTTGCTGGGTTATATGTTACCATGTATCTCTCATCCTAAAAGTTCAATATGCAAAATATTTCAGACATTTGTCTCTAGTCGACCAGTGAATGAACTCTACGAGGGAAATGGAAAACACAGTGTTTCTAGGGGATTTGTGTTTCAGTGGCGGTGGTCCAGGAACTGAACGATGTACCTCAAACAAAGGTCTTGTGGCAACAAATGAAGCAGGTTCTTGAAATGCCTCTCCAAACCGTGATCCTAAAAATTAGTTATACATAGACTTGAAATGCCATTCCACATGTATCAAGGTTCAACAATGATAGCACAGTCATAAGCTCTTGTACAAACCTATTGAGACTGGCTCATGCCGCCAAGGTGGATTAAATACCGTCTCCTGTGAGTTCCCTTCCTTCAATGAGGGGACATGACCTGCACCACAAAAAAATTGATATTCAAGTTTTGACAAAATGGCAAACAAGCAAAGTGTGTAAACAGGACACCTTTTAAGTTTTATATTAACAGGTCAAAGTTTCACTTTCAAGTTCAGCATTTCAAGACTTAATTTTGTGCATATAGTGTAAATGAAAAAAATATTGTTTTACACCACACACAAAAAATAAAAAAATAAAACTTATGTCCACACTTCATAGTGTGCTTATTTATTTGATCAAAATAAACTGGTCTACTATGATGTGTCATGTTATTCTAAAAAATAAAAATATCATTTTTAAGGTTTTGAGTTTACTTCACACCAAGGTACTGTTTCGCTAATTCAATAAAAATGATCAATGTTACACTATCCAGAACAATCCAAAGCGATATTTTAGACTCACCAGTCTTAATGAAGGAATCCACTGCAACAGTAAACCTTGCCCTATTTAGAGTATTTAGCACGACAGATCTCACCTGGTAAATGAAACGGCACCAATATATGATCTTAAAATCTTCCAAAGTTCAATAAAGCACTAAAGCAATAGCTTAAAAGAGTGAATGCAAACCTCTATATATGAACTCAGAAGATAACCACATGAAAGGAGAGCAAATGAAGTCACCAATGATGGGTTCCGTTTTGAGATAAAGATGCTCAAGCCAGTACCCAGCTTCATGCAAATTAACAAAGCAAAGTCAGTATAACTGCTAAACAAAGTGAACTAGTACGGGGTTTTTTAGATAATGAACTAGTATGAGACTGGTATGTATGTATTGCCATGCGTGACATACCAAATAAAAATATATTCACAGGTCAACTTATCCTATCAAGCAGAAGTTGCATGTCCAATTGATGGGCCATAGGGGAAGAGACAGAAAAAAATAGAGGGGGGAACCAACCAAATGCAATTAGTTTTCTGTACTATGGATTTCACAGTTAATAAACAGATTATGAGTAGTTGTAAAAAAGTTGCAAATTATACTCCCACCCAGTGCTAATAACATAACAATTTACAACTGCATAATACACAAAATAAAAATATAGACAAATAAAATTTAATGAGATTAACAAGCATGCATCAAATATAAGGATTATATGCACAACAAACATGTTTGGAGGGGCCAAGAACATGGACAATATTTTGGCATAAAAATTTAGCATGTTGTAATAAAATTTCTAGAATCATGGGGAGCTGCGGCACTGATAAGCCCCTCAGTAACAAAAAGCTCGACAGATTTATAATTACCAGATCTGCAATGTTCCCAACAGATTCGCCTTTAGCAGTGACATCTCCAATGTTTTCACCTCTTGCATAGGCCTTGTAAATTGGAGCTCGAGTTGATGTTGATGTAACAGCAGCAACATTCTAAATATTGCACAAATAGAGAATGCTCTTCATCAATACTTGAAACAGATATATGTATTTGAAATCCAATAGTTTTGCAATAGCTGGTGAGGGCAGACCTTTACAACATTTGCTACACAAGCCATGGGCAAGAAAAACTGAGGAAAGGCTGCAGTAGCTAACTCTATTCCAGCCCCAATCTCCAGCAACAGATCACTTGAAAAACGGAGCTGCAGAAAATTTCAGCCTCAGTTGTGCACATGGGACCAAGAAATTGAGAATAACGTACATATTGCAAAACTGAACATGCTTCCATATGATTTACCTGCTTTAGATCATAGTCAAACTTCTTTCCTTGACGGGCAAAGAGCATTTTTCCAACACGCCCAGCACCATCCTGATGAAGCACAGTTAAATTGTATTATATCACAGGGCAGACAAAAATACCTGCTTTATTACTAAGGATGAGCAAATATAAGAGCATCTCCGTTGTGGTTGTTATTCCACTTGTTATCTCCTAAAATAGCACGAATGATCCAAAAAATTACTCCACTGTTCTTGCTATTTGGCTTGCTATTTTAGGTGCTTCTTATCTTCCTCCCAAGACTTGCTTCTTCTAGCAAGTCACTAAGACTTCCCATCCCCTTGCTACTTTATTTTGTAGCGAGTCTAATTCAAAAATATAGTCAATGGTAATTAAAATATATTGATAAAATATAGATGAATTCAAATAAGAATAGATAGCAAGCCATATTTGAGAAGTACATTGGAGTGAATAGTAAGATAGAAATCCAACTTGAATAGAGAGACTTGCTATTGTCCTAAATAGCAAGTCAAAAATAGCAATCACAATGGAGATGTTCTAGGTGCAACAGGAGAACAGAAGGTACTGCTACTGTGTTGTGCAGATTGGATAATAAAAAATACTAGAAGAATAAGGCCCTCCATATCATCGTGGGGAACTTATGAAGCTATTATATGTCAACAGTTACTCTGTTTAACATAATCAGCTATTAAAAACAATATGATTTTAGCAAACTCAGTAGTTTCTGTATAACCACTTATTTTGTGCCCGTGCTGATGGTAATGGATTGAGCTTGATTGAACCCTTTATTACGTGAGTCTGTACAGGTTCTCAAATGACTTCAATTAATTTCACAGACAAGCATGGTCACCAGAAAAAACATAATTTATTTACCTTGAGGATCCAGTTGATAGCAATGGCACCTGGTGTAACCTTGCTGTGAGAGACTCCAACAGAGCTCAGCAATGTTCTTGTTGTAAACACACCCATTGCTCCACCAAAGAAATGCTGAGCAGAGAAATAAATAATTTAAGTTGAATTGATTTATTTAAATTCGGTTGTCACAAACGACAATTGAACACAAGTTCCAAATATACCTTCAGGGCCCTCCAGGACATGTATGGGACGTATGACGGAGTAACACTGTCTGGAAATCCTTCAGGCACAACATATGATCTTACGAATGCCATAACCTCCTGCAGACATATTTGTAGCTTGGTTATATTTTTCCAGCAGATGCCTTAACTGTGACCATTTTTTAGAGATAATGATATTAACTTTTTCACTTGACATCTTCCAAATAATGGAGAACGAAGTGTTAAAGAAGCAACACTATAATACTACGTGTAGTTAAAGACGTAGGACAAAACTTGAACAGCAAATTCAATCGTACTACTCAGATTATGGTTAGAAATTTTCAAGCCAACTAAAAATTGATGCAATAAAGAACTTATGAAGTTAACAGTAAATCCGAGATCCCCGATCCAGTCTCTACTCCTCACAGTTTCACCTCAAATTACCTCGAAAATATCGATTCACCTAACTCAAGCGTTCCGAAGGCCAAAATCAGCTAGCCCCACATCCTGATGGAAAAAAACAAATATTCCGCGACAAATTGAGTCCCAATTGTATCAATACCCCGAAAAATCAAATTTGCAGATGGCTAATCCTGCAAATCATCAAATCCAAGTATCTAACCAACATCATAGACCAACTTGGACCATCCAGCCGCCCAAAATCCTCAGCTAATGCCCTCAAATCGAATCCCCAGCGCAGAGACATTTGACAAACAGTAAGCAACCCCGAACATGCCAGCGCGCCATAATTCGACCAAACAGCTCACCTCGGCAGGCGGTAGCGGCGACTGCAGCGGCACGGCCCTGACGGAGGCCCCCACGGGGACGGCCGCTCCGCCCCTCCCCCTCCCTTTCCCCGTACCCCTATCCACCACGTAGCTCCATCGCCTCCCATCCACCTCCTCCAGGCACAGGAACCCGTCGACCGCGGGAGCCGGCGCCGCCACCTTCGCTGGCGCCGCCGGCGCCTCGACGGGCGGCGACGCGATGGTCGCCCTCACGGCCTCGCGCACCGCGAGCCGCGCGTCGGGCGGCGGCAGCGTGATTGTCTGCGTGGCAGACCGCTTGAGACCCACCGTCGGCGCCATGGATACCGCGCGCTTAGTCAGGTGGGCGAAGCGGAATTGCTCGGCGGGTGGTCGCGACCGGCGTAGAGGACACCGAGGCGAGCAGTGGTTAGAGAGAGAGAAAACAGTTTCTGGCGGAGAATGCGAACAATGCCAAGATGGAGGTGAGAGAGAGAGCCATAGGGGGGAGATTTCTTTTATAGAAGTAGCGGAAATACTTTCTTCGCTACGCGCACCAGCGTCGTCGTGCAATCCACACTTCGTTCTCACGTACAGTACAAATGTACAGTTCGTATTTTCTCGCTCCCAGAATTAATAATTTTAAGTTTAAATTTTATTCTAAATATAATAATATTATACATATAAAAATAATTTTTATCTTCAAAATACTCATTCTTCTAAACTTATACCAGGGGCCGACCTATAGGGATGGCGGGTGAGTCCCGGCATACCCTGGACCAAGCGGCTAGTAGGTAGTATAATCTAAACACTCATCAAATGCTTTTAACTTAACACTAAAATAGTTTAGTCGTCTGCGGCGTGGACAAGGTGCTGCCTTATTCTCAGAAAGTCGTGAGTTCGATCCTCCCCCAGCAAAATTCACTGTTTTTTTTTTGCTAGAAGCGCTGGCTGGTGAGATGCTCTATTACGAATTTCTTTAAAAAGTGATAAATAATATAATTTCTTTCAAAATTTTAAATTTTAAAAAACTGTATTTTTTAGCCTTTAATATCTAATTCAGTATTAGATCAACTAAAAATTATTATAAATATATTTTTATCTATAATCTACTCGATCCATCTCACACATACTTTATTTTTAAATAAATTAATAAACTAGTGGTGAATGTATTAGATCAATATAATTATTAATAAAAAATAGTGTTTGTAAGTGATATATAACGGATAAGTAATTATATTAATGGAATAAAGCTTTTAATTTGTAAATAAGAATTCATAAGAAGATTATTATAAAATGTTTAAAATAAAGTTGATTAACTAAAAATAAATCTTTTTTACAGAAGAGTTACTATTCATAATTCAATATTTACTTTTTTGGCAATAACCCTCTTGTTTAAGATATATAGGTTCTTTTGTTCGTAAATACATTATCAACTTATATTGACCAATAAGTTTAAGTGGTTTGAATGCATTCTCAGCAAATGTCATACTACCATTTGCTATTTGCTAGAATCATCATTCAGCGACCTTTAAATTGTAGGTACTTCTCATACGCCCAGTAGAAAATGTATTATACGCCGCGGATACACTAGACGCTAGCTAGATCCAACGCCGCCTCGAGTCGTCTAGCCAGATGTAAAGGCCTACCTAATTGGAAAAATAATTTTACCAAATTACATATAAAAAATTTTGATGCGGCATATACATCGGTAAAATCTTGGGTCCGCCGCTAACTTATGCTGCGCGTATTCTCTTTCAAATCCATACTCATTCAAATAATATAATCTTCTTAATCAATATGATTAAGACTCGTCACTCACAAATATTAATAAAACCAAGATATCAGCTCGTAACCATAATTATAGATTCTGCAAGCTTACTGTTAAATCAAACTAATAATAACTTACTGATCTGATAATAACAGTAATTAAATTATGGATCCGACGGTAATATTATCGTGATAACCAGCTAAGCGGTAACCGGTCCACCGTTTTTTAACCCTGCCGGTCGTACAGATAACCGGTACGTCAACGTGGTGGTCCAGCGTGGCCATTGATCGTCAGATGCACCAGCCGCTACGGGCCCGGGGCACAGCGGTGTGACCACCCGCCGTTCTACCCGCCTCGACGGTTTGTGGGCCCCGGATTGTCCGGGCCCGCGTGTCATCGACTCTATGCTTCTTTCGGAGGGCGAGGGGTTTTGGAGGGAGCCGGGTATAGGAGAGGTGGGAACCGTGGTGCGGTGGTGGGCGGGCGACGGGTGGAATTGGAGGCGGAGAGGGGAGGAGTGGCCGGTCCAATGGACACCCGTATTTGTGTGGTCGCGGGCCATCGTTTCGGTGGTCCCGTGGGCCCGCGGGTTCAGAATTCCGTCAACGAAGGCATTAAGTACGAGGTGAGACGAGTCCGCCGTGAAATGGTCCGTCTCCTCGCCGACGGTAGCTTTCGTACGCAGTAGAAAAGAAGAGAAAAGGCAGGTTTTTCTGTCTGATCACGTTGCGGCACAGTTCATCTATAGTAGACCGAATTCTGATATCATTAAACTCATATGTAGGTGACAATATCATGATGACAATGATCATAGAGGATCTCAAATTATCATGCTGTCACATTCAGAAAAGTTTTTTAAAATCCCTGAGGATGTTCCTTTATTGATTTAAATATCATTTTAATTAATTATAAAAGTATACAACAATATATATACTCCTCTAGAAATTTGACTCTAAACTCAACATGTACTAAGAAAAAAAACATCTCTTTATCAAAGTGATTCTATTAGTTAGAAAATAATATTTTAAAAAGATACGTATAAAACATCTTCATTTATAAAAAAAATAAAAACAGAAATGATTTTTTTTGACAGGTGAGTACTTTCTAAGTTGAGTTTAGGATTAAACTATTATGGAGTCGTAGAAGTTAATATAATTATACTGTTATATTTTAAAAAAATCCACGCTTGTTTAAATTAGATCTGGGAAACAGAAATACACGGAATGACATTTCTTTGACGGGTCAAAAACTATTTGTTTAAAACGCTTGTTTTTGGTTTTAATGTGACTACTTTTTAAATCATCATTTCATAAACTAGATAAAATACAAATTATATCA
>KE372369.1:95730-135298 GCA_000418225.1 Zizania latifolia
CCTCCCGCACGCCACAGCCCTCACCCCTGCGCGTCGCCGCCCTCTCGCACGTCGCCGCCCTCTCGCCTGCGTCGCCCCTCTCTCTCTCGGTACCCCGTCGCCTACAGCCTCCGCCCCTCGCTTCGCCACATCTCTCACTCGCGTCCTCCCCCGTCGTCGCCCTCCCGCACGCCGCTGGTCGCCTCTGCCATCCTGCTCCCTTCCGCTTGTCTACAGGTACTGCTTCATGTAGGTACTGCTTAATTGTTAGTTTCAGCTGAAATGTCCTTCGTTCTCGGCTCTGTCGCCATGCTCATCGCCGTGCAGCTCTTCTAGTACCAGACGTCGGAGTACAGTCGCTCTGCCAGGGCGTCGTCGCAATTCTCCTGCCGCTGGAGCGACCAGCACTGCATCGCTGGAATGGAGGCGCCGGCGTCGGCGCCTTGAGCGGCAGCAGGTGGCAAAGAGGTTAATACCACTACTGCTACTGCCTCTGCATCAACTGATAATCTTCCAAGCACAGATCCTGAAGAAGAGGAGGTCGGTTAATTAGTTTGCTGGGCTTAATTCAGTAGCTATATTGCTTCCACTGCCCGTTGATCTATCAGTAAAATATCAGCTTTGCGCCATGCAATTATTCACTTATATATTTATATATATCGTCTTGAATTCACTCGGCTGGTCACGCTTAAATGAACAACAACAGAAAGCATCAAAGTAAAAACAGGGCGTCAGTGGCACTTCAAATTTCTTCTTTTTCGGCACAACAATTTCGACAGAATATAACTGGCTTTCGAGGCATGATGTGCTAATTGCAGCAAGCATTGAATTTATACTGTTATGTAAAGTTGTAGCCACCAATTGCGACTGAATATGTATCTTCAGATCGAATTCAGAAGTGCCCTGAATTGTAGTTCTACTTGATTTAACTGGACAGTGCTGTTTCACTTAAAAATGCTTGCGGCGGCACTGATCGATCGTGTTCTTGTGTGATATATTCTGGTGGCGGCGGCGGCGGGCCGGAGAATTCCGGGGGTTGGCGGCGGCGGTAGTTTTCCTTCTAAGCTCATCAATGAAATAGGAATGTTCATCCAGCGGTAGTTTTGCTGCTAATGACAATCATAAACATGGAGAAAACCAGTTCAATTTGTATGTACTAGAGCTTTCTTTTCATTAAAACTGAATGTATCATTGAAGATTTCTTTTGATCCTATATAATACTAGCATCATGTCTGTGCATTGCAACAAGGCAGCAAGAAACAACCTGGTAGCCTACCTTGTTTATATACGAGTACAAGAGTATCAGATGAAAAAGCCATATTTTACCTTATTTGATCAATAGGAATATGACAATTTCAATGGACTGTTGATCCACTTATGTTCTTTGCTTTGTAGGCTTGTGTACTATTGACATCATCAATTTTTTTTACTCTTACAGGAAGCCCACCCGCTCACCTCTGCTCGTCACCGCCTGCCTGCTCGCCTTTGCTCGGCGCCGTCTGCCTTTAGTGTTTAGCTTAAAGACCCCTGGAACATATTAATTGAAGGAGAAACTTTGATGCAACTTATTGACCAAGATTACTACGACCACTGATATATATATATATATATATATGTTAGCCTATGTGTTTGTATATTTAGTTGTCTCGTAAGTGTATAAAGCAAACATTTTGGTCATCTGTTCACCTATAGGTTGTATAGATAGAAGTCAGATGGAAGTTAGTTTTATACATGGATTTTGATTGTAAATTATTCCAAATGAACAATAAAAGGCACTGATTTGTAGGATCCCTGGTTGTGGAATTGCTTGTATAAGATAATTTTCTTGTAACTTTCTATGTTCATTGTGATTGTGTATAATATTTACGTTGGGTATTTTGTCCATCTTGACAATGGAAAATGCAATCTCCATAGTTGTGGGGTCTATTTTATTAGCCCAATTATGCTAACTTGTTATGCTTGCTTATTACAGAGAGATCTCACATCTACTTCTACTCGCAGGGATCGAACATAGTTGCCAGAAGATATTGTGATTGCTTATACAGACACTGAAGATTCCATAAACAAACTCATCCAAGACGTCTTCCCATCACTTGAGGAGAATGTAAGATCAACACCTTATATGAACACACATGCCATCCTTTCAACAAAAAATGAGTATGTCGATCAGATAAATAAAAAGATGATTAATAATTTTCCAGGTGAGGAAAATGTTTATTATAGTTTTAACTCTACCGATGATGATTCAAGCAATAACTACCCCATCGAATTTCTGAACTCGATCACTCCAAATGGCCTCCCCCCACATGTTCTCAAAGTAAAAATCAATTGTCCTGTGATCCTTCTCCGCAATCTTGATTCTAACAATGGCTTGTGCAATGGAACAAGACTAATGGTTAGAGCATTTCAAGACAATACGATTGATGCTGAAATTATTGGTGGCCAGCATGCATGCAAAAGAGTGTTCATACCTAGGATCCCTATGTCTCCATCGAATGATATTGCACTTTCTTTCAAGTTTAAGAGGAAACAATTTTCGATTCACTTGAGTTTTGTAATGATCATAAATAAAGCACAAGGCTACACTATCCCAAATATTGGAATCTATCTTCCAGAGTCCGTGTTCTCGCATGGGCAACTTTACGTCGCGTTGTTTAGAGGTGTGTCAATGCAAACAACAAGGATTTTGGCCAGACCGAAGGATGGATTAGATCTCACAGGGAAGAGCACTAAGAACATTATGTATAGAGATGTCTTGAACTGACGAAGGTGACAAAACTCACCAACCGGGTGGTTAAGACCACGAGGAGGAGGATCCGCAAGAAGTTGAGCCGATCGCTGAAGATGAAGCTAAGCTAAGTAACCCCAATAATTTGGTCCAAGAAGTCGAGACTGCCCTCAGCACCGTCCTCGGAGATCGTCGAGAGTAGAAGTCCCTAGATGTCGCTAGCTTCATAACAATTTGCTTGTTTTCTTTAAGTGTTTATTTTTGTGGGACATGCTTTATACCGGTTTGTGGGTATGCTTTAAGTCCATATTTATTGTTTTTTAATTTTTATTATAGCATTAGCGTACACATGCTACTAGTTATAGGTAATTATAGTTGAAAAGTTGTGGAATTTGAGTATTATGCATCTTTTAGTTTGTACGATACTTGTTTAATTCGGTTTTAAGTTTTTATACGAGAAGTTAGTTCAAAAAGTTGAACTAATCACCGTAGATTTTTTGTGGACGTTATTTATTTGCGGGTAAAATATAAACAGCAAAGTCCAAGCGCCAAGTATTTGAAAACAAATGCAGGACTTGACACAGGAAGTCGTACGTGAAAAACTCCCTCTGTCCTCTACTCGCACAGTCAATTCAGTTGTGCGGCTCTGCTGGGAAGACGAAGAAAAACGAAGTCAAGCCAGGCGAACGGCATGACCGCCGGACCTGATCACCTGAAGCAGTCAACCAAGTGCAAAACCGGCGCAGTTTGGTGGGCTGTGCTGCGTGTGCATGTTGACGCGCGCGCGGCATAGCCGCACGCACCGTTTGACACCGCGCGATCCACGTGATTTGGCTCTGCTGGTTCTTTACCAAACTCAACCATGAGAAAGATCTGGCGTTGCCAAAACTCGTTTGGTTTGTAATAAAAATATTGTCATGTCACAAGTTGCCTAGCAAACCAAATACAAATATACTCAGTCCTGCCAATGATTTGATACACATCGAAACAAGTTAGCTCAGCGGCCATTGCTGTTCTGTCACACACAGAGCTGAGATCTTCTCCTGCTTCCTCGCCACGACGATGTTTCCAGAGGCTTCGTAGCGAGGCGACAAGCAGCTTCGACTTGGATTTGTATTGTCCCCATGACGCTTGTTGCTGCTAGACTAGGAAATTTTCCGTTTACATATTTATTTTCTAGTTCATACAAATATTTTTCTTTTGAAAATTCTCGAAAAAACAGCTTGCAATCGCTCTCTGAGTTGACCTTTTTAATAACCGCCCAACAGTTTTTTTTAAAAAACGTACTCTACAAAGACAATTTTTTAACGTGGCAGCCCTCGTGGGAAGCTGCTTTTGGTTAGAAAGAAAGCGAAATTAAAGTTTTGGTGGTAATTTGTGGAAGGAAAATGACAGTGGACTCAAAGTTCTAAAGTGGAATAAAACCATATCCCTGAAAATTACACTAAAATCATTTCATCATTTAAAAAATAAAATAAAACCATCGTATTCCACGCTGTCACGCGTTGCTTTCGCAAACAACAGAACAGGTTCGTCTCTTCAGTATATGACTGGGCCGTTGTTATTCTAGACAAAAATCTACTCGTTGGGCCTATATTGTTCGTCACCCTGGACATTTCACTTTGGATGGAGTAGTTGACGGTCTCTCAATTGGGCCTTCTTCAAAGCCCAGGATCAGAAATCTGGGCCTGAGATTGGCAGTTAAAAGAAACGCCCTCGTATGGTTTAACCGCATATGATTGGTCATTTGGACCGCATCCCGAGGCTGGAGATAGATCCAGTTATCACGTCATGTGCACGCACGTGACAAAACAAAATGAGACGGAGAGGGAGGAAAAAAAGCGAATATACTGATCAGATTTCTTTTGACTGGCTCTATTTGATTCAGATATGGATTTCGAAAAATAGCTATGATCTATGTAAACATTGCTGTGAACTTACCTAATACCATTTAGATATGATATTGTAAGTTATTATCACGTAAATTTATGGTTAGATTCAGTTATCCATTATACTTTTAAATCCAGAATTTTTTATAAATTTACATTGCTAGGTTCATCTATTTAATTTATTTTTTATATTTCTAGATAATCAAATAATAATATGGTTAAGAAATACCGACCAAACACAATGATGTCTCCCCTCGAATATGCTTCTTTGTTCTAAATCATTCCTTCGAAAAGTGAGAACTTCTCATTACATCTACTGCTCTTCAATGTTGACATTTTCTCCTCCAAATCACAAGCTAACTATTTAAGCACAATAGCTAAGGCTAGAGGCGTATTCTTAAAGTTTAAGATTCTGACACACAACCGGTAAATAAATAAGTATATAGATAAGTTAATATTTTTTACTTATAGAGTATATTTTATTTTAGATTCTATAGCTATTAATGCTTATAATCTAAGTATATAATCTAATCCATTTAAAAAAAATTAAAAATATAGTGCAGCTGATACAACCTCCGAACAGATTATAACGTATGAACAAACCATCGCGTTCGTGTAAGCCATGGATGAAGATAAGCTTCCCTTTCCCCGCATCTGGGCAGAGGGACCGGAGGCCGACCCCACGTGGTCCACATGGCAGGGACCCCATCTCGCAAACCGGTGGCCCACAGGTCGGTGACCCACGCGCTCCGGCCGTTAACCGCTCCGGGCCGCAAGAGGGTGGCTCATGGACCAGCGCTGGGGATGGTATCCACGTCACCCCATCCGACGGTGAGGATTCCCCGAATCAAATCGCAATGCTTTTTGTATAAAACCGGAGCCTTTGCCTACTTCCCACTTCTTAGTTCTTCCCCCACTCGGGCTCTCGGCGTCCACCCGCACCGCGGGCTCGGCCTCCCCCACCTAGCCATGTTCCGAACCTTCTCGAAGCTTCGGGAGGCGGCGGCGCCTCTCACAGCTGCGGCGGTACGGAGGTGCTCCGGTGGCGGGAGGATCCGAGCGGAGGCCAATTGTCCGCACTGCGCCGCCCACGTGGCAGTCCAATTCTCCATCCTGCCCCTCCCGACGCCCCCGCCGGCCGCTGCTGGATGCGGCGATGGTGTCCAGAGCCATCACCATGACGGTGCGAGCGTGTGTCCTGCGTGCAGCGCGGCTTTCCTGTTCCGAGCCCAGCGGATCGAGCCCCTGCGCTGCGCGTTCCTCGAGATCCCTGCTGGCATCGGAGGCGAGGACGAGGACGTCGGTAGGGAGAGGTTCGCCGATCGGATCAGGAGGATGATATCTGAGCGCCCGCCGGACGATTTCCCGATGCTGCCTTCTCCCGCGACGCCTATGGCGCACGGTTCGTCGCGATGGAGAATGGGGCGGAGGAGAGTGAGAGAGGAAGGAGGAGGCGGCGGCGGTGGAGGAAGCAGCGGGGATTCCTCGGGAGGGGAAGGTACCAGCGCTTCCCCGAAGAGGGAATGGTGGGGAGGGGCAAGCCTGGGAGAAGAGCTTCCGACGCCGCGGGAGATGTGTCGGAGGCTTGACGAGTTCATCGTCGGGCAGGGGAAGGCTAAAAAGGTACCCCATTTCCCCCAATTTCGTGTCCCTTGTTCTAAATTGGAGTAAGATCCTTGCGATTTGGTGCGAGTGCATTTATGCGTGAGGCAGTGTGGTACCTCGTACAGTCCGCTGCGGATAGCTTGGCTTCGCTTATGTGAATTTTCACTTGTTCAGTGTGCATCTGTCCGGATACTTGTCTGCTCGACATAATTGAGTGAAATCATTTTTGTCTAGGCAATGCAGAAATGCATTGGGTACTACCTGTTCGTGTCTTACCTTAAAAGTCACGGCTCGGTTTTGTGGTTGCTTGCTCCGTTGCTCGTCGATTGTCACATGGCTTCCAATTCTGACTATTTTTGGTTTGGCACGAAGGTAGTTGGATTAAATTCTGTTAATATATAATGGAAATAGCCATCACTGAGTCAAGACTTTGGCATTTCCTGCTTAATTAGCTTGAAACCAAGGGTATGCTCCCTTGCGCAGCTAGAGCATGGAATTCGGACAGGTGAAATCTTTAGATCCTAATTGTTTTGGACTTTTGGTCTAGGTTCGTGAGGGTACTTGTCGAAATTGGTGAGCTTTTGATGATTCACATTTCAACTGTGCAAAGGATTCATTGAGGCCGCTAGTGCAGTTTCTTCATCTTATCATGGTACATCAACTTCGTGCTGTGGCTGCTTTTCTATAAGTGCAGTTCATATAGTAGCTTCACACCCAGATCTGCGAACTTTGGTTTGTTTGGTAGAGGGTAGGGACTGCAACAGTCCTTACCAGAATGTGTTCTTGTGATTCAGAAAATGATGGCTCAATAAATGCAGCAGTTGCTCGGTAGATCTCCATCAGTGCAGCAAATTGCATATTAGTAGCCCCTATGAGATTGCCAAATTATGTGGATGACTGCTTGATTTGAATGTTACTATGCAGCTAGTGTGTATATGAATGTGTCATGAACCAAATTTTACTGGAGTTGCTCGTGCTACTTGTCAAATCTTTACAAACCTGATGTGGTACTTTTTTGCTTGAACTTGGAAGAAGTAATAGTTGGTGTTGAGCATCTTGTTATAGCAAATTGTGAATACTCCCTGAAAGGACTTGAATGTAATAAGTAGTACTTTGTGATTCTTCTTCTTCTTTAAAGCCTTTTGATCTCAAGCAAGTTAGGATAGGTTAGAGTTGAAACCCAAACCTGGGTTTCATCTCCATTTGATTCTTCTGAGAGTCAAATTTATTTTTTTTGCGTACTTAACATTTTCTTTACATTTCAGGTACTATCGGTAGCTGTATACAACCACTACAAGAGAATATATAACGCAACTGTACAGAAAGGGTTAGTCTCTGTCCGTAACATGTTTTTATTAGTTTGGCCTTATAACACACCTCCAAATACATATCATGATGGAAAAATACTGAAGTATTTCTAGTTTCTACATATTTGTAATGTGGGAACTCGTAAGGCTCCATGTCAAAACGAGTTGCTAATTTATAGAATACTATATTCTGGTTTTTGATCCATGCATGTGCTCCTGCTGTATCCAGATGTTCTGCCAATTCTGGGTGGCTAGACGCCGCAAATGATGATCAAAATAACATAGAAATAGATAAAAGCAATGTACTTCTAATGGGTCCAACTGGCTCAGGTCAGTGATTCTAAAGAAACCTTCTATATTTGTATGTAACTTTTGCAGAATACTGTACAATGTATGACTAAATTTACATTAAAGTGTAGCTGACAGTGATCTCTCTGGGTGTTATCTGCTGACAGGAAAAACATTGCTTGCAAAATCACTAGCACGCATTTTAAATGTACCATTCATTATAGCTGATGCAACATCATTAACACAGGAAAGTTTGCTGATTTTATAATATGTTTAGGAAACTTTAGATGATAATCCAAACTAAAACCGGCATCATTTTGCAGGCTGGATATGTAGGTGAAGATGTAGAGTCGATACTGCAGAAGTTACTAGTGGTATGTGTGGCTGGTTATTTAATGCTTTTCCTTTAGTCATTGAACTGCATTGTACATGTTCATTGTTCAGAAATAAATTCAAGGGTATTCCACGAACATCTTGACATTCCAGATTTGTTTTCAGGCTGCTGACTATAATGTTCAAGCTGCCCAGCAAGGAATAGTGTATATAGATGAAGTAGATAAAATAACAAAGAAGGTACATATCCTCTCTTTGCTGAGTATTTTTTTTACTGGGAGGTTTCTAAACAACCACAGTATTGCAGGCAGAGAGTGCAAATGTTAGTAGAGATGTATCTGGTGAAGGTGTTCAACAAGCATTATTAAAAATCCTAGAAGGAACTGTAAGTGAGATCATGCATGTTATTGTCTCTCTTGTCTTCCCACTCTAATGTCTGGAGTAACCGCTAATTAGTTGTAGCTCATATGAATTATCTTTAAATTACGTGGACCTCTGGTAAAGAGAATGCAGTCCATAAAAAATGAAACGTTCACTTCCATGCACGCATTAAATAAAGCCAAGAGTTTGATTAGTCAGGTAAGGAGTAGACTTAGTATAAAGCTATGCAACATGGTCATGGATGAAAAAATACAACTGAATGTCCCCCACCTAGATCCTGATGTTGTTGTCCATTTTGCACTCACTTGTAATTGGTAGAATATAAATCATTAATGGATTGCTAATACAGTGTTTTTTATTTTATGTTATATATTTATGGAGAGAAGATGTCGTAGGATGTTGAGTGTCGTGTTTACTTTTCGTACGCAGGTTGTTAGCATTCCTGAGAAGGGATATCGCAAGAATTCTCGCAATGAAAGCATACAGGTTACATACTCTACACGCCCTTTGTACATTTAGTATCATATGGACCCAAAATGATCACATTTGATAAGATATTGAAATGTTGTGTGTGTGTTTTCTGGGAACAGAAAGGATTCTCTACTTAGTACATAGTGAACTGGAAAGAGTTGAGCTTGGAAAACATATTTTGACAGCTTTAGCTGTCAACCTTGTTTCTGGTTGGTGTAGAACCTCTGCATTCACTGGCTCTCTCATAGAGTAGGTTTCGATAAATATTAACGATGATCCACAGGCTGTCTCTACTTGCACCAAGTATTATGAGCACTGTAAAGCCATTTCCATTTTACATTGTTTTCAGCATGACAAATCTGTAAGCTGTAACAGACCCTCATTTCATCGCAGATAGACACAAAAGATATTCTTTTCATATGTGGTGGTGCTTTTGTCGACTTGGAGAAGACTATTTCTGAAAGGTACTGCAAGTTTGATGATTATAGAAGTTGGTTATTCTACAGAATCGCAATTTGACATTTAGTGTCAAGTATTTACTTGTCATTTCCATGTGGGGTGTGGACTTTAACTCTGACATCTGGCTCAAGCAGGCGCCAAGATTCATCTATAGGATTCGGGGCACCCATTCGTACAAACATGAGAAGTTCTGGAATGACTGATCCAATGGTCACTTCATCATTGTTAGAATCTGTAAGCATTTTGGGATCTAGTTAACGAAACTCCTTATGTTCTACTTGTTCTCACCAATATTATTGAGCACTGTGTTATCTTGAAAAATTCTCCAGATGGTCATGAATATGAAACCTCGTTTTCCTTTGGCAGGTTGAGAGTGGTGATCTTGCAAGATATGGTTTGATACCAGAGTTCATTGGACGCTTGCCCATTCTAGTTAGTTTGGCAGCTCTTAAGGAAGATCAGCTTGTTCGGGTAATTAAAGAAAAATATAATGTAGAGCCTCTTTTCATTTGGAAGGCATCTGTACTGAAAAAGTATATGCATAACGTTGATGGTTTATGCTTTTAATGTCCTCTTAGTTCAGAATCATACTTGTTTTTCTCCATCACATAAACTCCCATGGTCATGTGGCTACCTGTTTTATGTATAAAGTAGAATTTCTTACAATACTTCATACTTGCCTGCTGAAGCTAACTGAAGTATTTTTTGTTGTGCATCAGATTCTTACAGAGCCAAAGAATTCTCTTTCCAGACAATACATGAAAATGTTTAGCCTGAACAAAGTGAGTCCACGGAAACCTACCATTGTACTAGATCTCCTTCTATTCGGTAATAACTAATCCTAAATCATGTTTTTGCTCAACAGGTTAAGCTTCACTTTACGGATGGGGCACTGGGACTGATAGCAAAGAAGACTATATCCAGAAACACTGGTGCACGTGGTTTGAGAGCCATCTTGGAAAGCATTCTATTGGAGGCCATGTATGAGGTAGGCCTCTTGCATTGTTCTGTAATAGTGACTTAGATCTGAGCTATACATTCTGGGCTGGCGCCTCTTTCAATCAGATCCCAGACGAGAAAACTGGAAGCGAACGAGTAGACGCCGTTGTGGTGGATGAGGAGGCAATAGGTTCAATCGATAGGCCAGGATGTGGGGCCAAGATTCTTCGGGGTGACGGTGCATTGGAGCAGTACATAACAGGGACTAACATGAAGAGCTCTCTGGTAGGATACCTCATACAGTAACACTGAAAATCTCTCTAGAAATCTCTTATTGTCCAGAAGATAGAAAATAATTAATCGCTCGATATATTTATCTTATAGTCGTTGTCGAGCAATCATATATTAAATGTTAGAGAGATTTGCTCTCGTACTACAAAGTTAAGTAGCGTTTACTCTTTTGTCACACTCTATAAGTATGATATGTGATCATTGGATCTAATTGTCATACATACCCTAGGTTGTAATATATGTTTTCACGTGCAGGAAACAAACGAGGGTTTGTCCGGGGAGCTTGAAGATGCATATATGATGTCAAGATTTGTCAGCTTGTAATTAGTTTGATCAACTTCATACATCATGTAACATGTCTTCCCTCACACTCACAACCACACAGCCGTTTGTTTTCTTACCATTTTTTTCTGTAATTTATTTTTTCTTCTGCATTCTGACAAGCAGGTCTATAGCTCAATTTGTTGTAATTCTCTTCATGTAAACAGGAGTTGCCCACTGAGCAACCATCCTGCTAAGTAATCTGAAGCCACTAACTGCGCAGTTCAATTGCTGTTGGCAAAAGTATAAAGATCATCAATCCCTGATATGATAAGGTGCACTTTCCCCAGAAATACATGTACAAGTTTCAAGTATTATCTGTGGTGCACAACTTAAGTGTAAAACACCTGGAGAACATATGAAGTTCTAAAAAGAGAGTGACAGATCATTAAAATCATACTTGTTTTAGTTTGAGATTATAGTAATCTAGCTTATAATATATACCATAGATTATAATAAGTTAATTTATTTGTTTCAACTTATATAAATAAGCTGATTACTGTAATTCTAGCTGAAACATTTCCAACGAGCAGGACAAGAGGCTCCTCGCATGCACGAATCGCGATGCAGATCGGTTGGCCACGCGCGACCTAGCGGGCTTCCCTCATCTTCCTCCCCGACGCGGCCGTGAGCCCGTGACCGTGGTGAGGTCGCGGGAGTCGCTGAGAATCTCTCCTCCTCCGGGCCCGGCTACCCGTGGAGACCTCGGGGGCGCGGGACGCGAGCGTGCGCGCACGTCACTCACGCACGAAGCGGGCGAGAGGGGATGGCGTTCGGAGGCAGGAGGGGCTCGTCGCGGTGGGGCCTCCCGGTGGTGAGGTCGGAGGCGCTCGGCAAGCTGGGGCCCTCCTTCGGCATCGGCGCCGGCTGCGGCGTCGGCGTCGGCTTCGGCCTCATCGGCGGTATGCAGTAATTTTTACCATCCATAACCATGTGACTCTGCTCCTCCTCGGCTTCTTCTTCTTCTTCCTCCCTCCTGTCGGACAACCTCCCGTAGGGTTCACGAAGTGTTTCGCGAGGGTTCTAGCTTATAGCTGGAGTGCCAAGGCGTGCTTGTTTCGCGGCTTACCTGCCCAATTGGGGCTTAGGTTAATGAGCGGTGTTTAATTTGGATTTTTGGTGCCATCAGGATCAGACTAGGCGAACTCAGAGTCTCAGATAATTGGGGATTCTCTTATCAGATCAAGACTTTATAAAGTATAAACATCTTTTGCACTCTACGAGTCTACGCGCGCAATTTTCTCAGTGCGCTAGCTCAAGGTAAGATTCATGTGAAATCATGAGTTTATTGCACTGCATAACCAACAGTGGCCCTGTCCAAGTTTTTAGTATTGACGATTGGTTATGAAACATGGAACTTCACTTTCGTTATCGAAAAAGTGAAATGACATAGTATTTCAGAAAGAAAGGTTCTGTGGAAATATTTGTAGGTTTGACATGCCATTATCACTTATTTAGTGTTTGCGTTTTCTGCAAAATTAGAACCTCACTAACAATCGTATTCAACAAACTCCCATTTTCTTCATTGAAAGTAATGCATAATCTTTAATGCAACTGTTAACTTGAAAACCCCTAAAATAAAAAGGAGCCGAGTGCTAATGTCTAGTGATTATTAACGAGGAAGTTGTGGTCAAAACTTAATAACCATAATATGATTGGAAGGTACCCAGTGACAGTTCACTCGCTAAAAGCCATTAAGGCTTCAATCCTAAACGGGAAGCTATGATATAGATTTATAAAGGCCATACTTCTGATGACACCACGTGTAGCCATCTAAGAGCAAACTAACCTAATAAGCATAATTGCAATAAAATGTGTTTGTCAGGGCTCATTAGCTAACTCGAAAAGGAGATAACAACTCATGTGGCTTTCCAATGTCTGAAAATTAAAACCACTACTGCTGATCCAGATTGCCCTCCTAAGAGCAGTCTGTTTCACCCTTCAGTATTTGATCACATGATTTCTATTTTAATATAATCAAATTAAGTTTACTGGGTATTCACATGGAAGATTGAGCCTTGAGGGGTCAACGTCCTCTGCAATACATTTGATTGCATAATAGTTTCTATGGCTGAGATTTAGATTCCTATGCATTCTATATATTTTGCTCATTGTTGATAGAAAAACTGCACCTTGATCCATGCACCTGCATTGTAAGTTCAACTGTTCCTCTTACCGTAATAAAAATTTTTAGTTACAAAATTTACAATAGAAGATGATGGCCTACTGAATTTTCAGAACGAATACAGTTGCAAAGAACAAACTATGCAGGTAGTAAATCTGAAAACTAAAGGAAAAAGTCTACTTTACCCCCTGAAGTATTACCCTGTAAACGAATGTTGTCCCCAACTAAAAAACCAGGCTCTTAACCTCCTGAACTATTTCAAACCGGAGAAATAGCCCCCTGAGGTGGTTTACTGCGGCGGTTTTGCTGATGTGGCAGTTCACGCTGGCGGTTTTGCTGATGTGTCAGTCTACGCTAGCGGTTTTTGCTGAGGTGGCTGTCCACGTGGCCAATTGCTGGCATCTGAACAGTGGGACCCACTTATCAGTGACATAGAAATTTTTTCTCGATCTTTTTTCTTTTTTCCTTTCTTTTCTTTCTTTTCCTTTTTTATTTTTCTTCTTTTCTTTTTCTTATTTCCTTCTTTCCTTCTTTTTTTCTTCCTGGCTTCCTGGCTGCCCCACCCCTGTGCCCCGCGCGCCGCCCCCAAGGCCCTTCGCCCCCGCTGCCGTAGTGCCCCCGTGACGCCCCTGCGTCCTTGTCTTCCTTCGCGCTGCCGTCCTCAAGGCCTGAGCCCTTGCGCCCCGCTCGCCGTCCCTGCGCCCCCGCCACGCGTCACGCCACCATGGCCCCATGCGCCCCTGCTGCGCACCGTTGCGCTCATCTTCGGCGGTGGCGGCGGCAGCACGTCCAGGCCGAGGCTATCCGTCGCCTTGCAATCCTCGGTAGTGGCGGATGACAAGAACTGGGAGAGCATGATGCTGGGGAGCGAGTCGCCGGTGCTGGTGGAGTTATGGGCACCCTGTTGCGGTCCGTGCAGGATGATCGCGCCGGTGGTCGACGAGCTGGCCAAGGAGTACGTGGGGAAGATCAAGTGCTTCAAGGTGAACACGGACAATGGCCACGCACGGACACTCGGCCGTGGCGGGGGTGCGTGGGCTTGGCTGCGGCGCAGGAGTGGGGGTTTGGCCCGGGTAGCGTAGGCGCGAGGAGAGGGGATGACCGGCGGGCAGGAGGGGAGGAGGAAGGAGGAAGAAAGAGGAGGGAGGAGGAAGGAGGAGGAGAGAGAAGAAGCGTCCACATCAGATTTTAGTGTCCCACCTGTCAGCCGGATGTACCGAGCCAACTCAGCATTGTTATGCCAACGTGGATAGCCACGTAGGCAAAACTGCTGTCTAAAACCGTCTCAGGGGGTAATTTCTCCGGTTTAGAATAGTTCGGGGGGTTAAAAACCTATTTTTTTAGTTGGGGACAACATTCATCTATGGAGTAATACTTTGGGAGGTAAAGTAGACTTTTTCCAAAACTAAATCACATCTAACTCCACATATGCTGATCGCTGACATTGTTGAACCACCTGTGTTCTTGTTTTTTTTTTCCACTCACTTTTATCAGTTTACGTGGTTGAACAGGTGCAGGAATTGGGGCTGGATTCCCTGGTTTACAATTGGGATTAGGGGCTGGAGCTGGATGTGGAATAGGAATAGGTTTTGGCTATGGTTTTGGAAGAGGGATTGCATATGATGAGAATGGGAGATATTCAAACATCAGCAGATCATTTCAGAGTTCCAGAAACCTTCGGTACGAGTAAGCAATCTCTATACAAGATGACTTCTTTAGTTCTTTTCCTATTGCTTACATGATTACATCATAGTGGGGATTTGAGCTTCAATCTGCCCATACATGTATAATTTACTGCCACATGTTGTCTCTTCTTCATAATTCTGTTAAAATCATTTCAGTGAACAGTTTGATATCCTATTTGATGAGATGATAGAAAGCACCAGGAAGCTGATCAAAGCGACATCAAAGGAGATTGATAAGTGGAGGCGGACGTAGAGCAAACAGCACATGAATGAACAGCTTGATATCCACTAGCTTGAGGCACCGCACGTGCCTATGGGCAACTGAGATGAACTCTTGCTTGTTTGATCTTACAGCGAATTTTTTTCATGGATCCATGAGATATGCCGTCAATAACAAGGTTATCAATTTCGTTCTGGCACCGGCCAAAATGGCTGGTATATGCTATTTTGACACTCAAAACAAAACACATTAAATGACGTACTATTTTGGTTACCGACTATTCCGATCAATTGTACTGTCATACCGGTCAATTCTGGAATTGAATGAACAAGCTTTCAATATTGTAGAGACCAGAAGTATTAACCTGCCAACCATGTGCTAGGATGCAGCACCATGCGATTGCGACGCCATTTCGCATTGAAATATCCCGCGGGCCGTCGCCGTCGGTATTCTACGTTCATCTGCAGGACGCTGTTTCGTATTGAAAAATCTTGCAGAGTCTCACCTCAAATCCTGCACCTTTCATTAATTACGCCTCCGTGTTGACTAGAAATGCCTGTTTTTGTCATGTGTTCTTAATTAATCTCGTCTTAAGCATGCCACTTTGTTTAATACGCTAGCTTCCCACGTCAGATGAAAATGAAATGCCACTGATGATTTTATCAGTCAATGTCTCCTACTCCTACCCCGTGGGAGAGAGAGGCTACTATTGAAAAACATCGTGCTAACGCAGACGTCCGGTTCAGCTACAGATCTAGCTTAAAAAGGAAACGAGAAAAAAAATGAAGTTATAGTGGATTATAGGGTCATAAGCTCCCAACACTCGACCAATGCAGACAATGCTTATCCTTCCAGGTGTAGTTAAATACCCACGGAACGTTGAAGCGTCTGTTGCGAGTGCTGTACCCAAGTCTGCTTTTCAAGATCGGTGCGATCAATGTCATCAAAGCATGAAAGTACTACACCACTGCTGGTAAGTTCGATGGATTGGAGCATGTCTTTCAAGATCGCTGCAAAGTACAAAACCGGCATGGCTGTGCACAGGCACTTTAGATGTAGAGGCTAGGCTTTAATCCAATATCTTAAAAAATTCCAAAACCAACTACTTATAATAACCGAACGACTGACAACTGATCCAATTTCTATTATTATCAGTCTAGTTTACAGGCTAGCAAGAAAAATCACGGCAATCGATCACCGTTTTGCGAATCCTATGACAATAGGTATCTACACTACTTCATCCGTTCTATAAAGTAACAAGTTTTAAGCTTTAGCATATGTATTAATAAAACGAGCAAAAGATCATATTACCCTCTCGAGTGAGTAAGTGTATGTGCTTATGAGCGATTAGATAGAGTAATTAAATATAAAAGTAATATAAGTAATTTAGATATAAAAATTATCTTTTAAAATACAAAGTTATTATATTTAAAATAAATTTTAAATTTTAACTTTCTTACATTATAGGCGTGAGGGTACCCGTACTTCAACGAGTCTGCAGCTTTAGGAAACAGGACATACTTGGAAAAAAAGTACTACTCTTCTCTCGAACTTCCCCAACTGGACCATGTGGGAAAAAGGGTAACATCATGGTAGATAATCCAGAGAAAGATCATGACGTTTTCTTTTCTGCGTGGCTACTCTGGCCAAAGCGTGAAATGAAAAGCCTGCACAAATGATCGAGATTTCGGTGAGGTGAGAGCGCTTTTCCATGCCAGATCGCCCCTCTCCCCATTTGCAGCCCTGTCCGGCCATCGTGCACACAGCAAACATGGAAAAGGAAACCACTCACACCGTCACACACGCCAGTGTGCAAATGTGCATGCTATCATCTTGCCCAAACACAATAGAAATTAACTGCTTACATTCATCAAAGAAAGTTAGGGTTTGTTTGGTTAAGGTTTGGTTGAAAATATAGAACTAGAGAAAAGATGTGAGCTAAGAAAAAGAGCAATATCATTTATATATGGTATGATCATGCAACTTTATGATTATATTCAATTGTAACAGATTGAAAATATACGTGAAATATGAGTCCACACAACTTTGATTTTGCACTTCAAAAATTTAGTGCCTTTTCCAAATATGAGTACCTAGGTTGAGCTGTTTAATTTAGATTTTATTTTTTAGATAAAAAGCTGGTTGAAAAATCCCAAACAAACATATTGATCACCTAGATGAAAGCTCACGTGGGTAATGCTTGAGCGGGGAGACAAGAAGACGACGTGTATGAATGCAAATAATCATTAATGGAGGTTGTCTCCCAGCTATACTTGCATGGTTGTCTTGTACTAGCACACAAGAGCATCAGCCCTTGACAAATTACAACTATTTCTTCAGGTACACCGACAAAACCTGATTATTGTCCGACACTTCTAGAGTGGCCAACCGGCCTTGTTAACTTACCCAAACCAATAATGTTAACATTCAGAAGTCAGATGCACAAAGAATAAATAATAATACCCTCAAACATCAAGCCCACAGAGACCATTCACCCAAGGATGTACGAGTTGATAAAACAAGGCAGATCATGAGTCATGACAGGCATAGGCCAACACCGATGATCCCAGTATATGCATCACCAATCCTCGCCAGCAGCACAGCAGCATGTGATCAGACATTGAGCCATGAATAATTTTGGAGAATAGTACTTTTGGAACAGAGATCACCGCCCGGTTTTCGCGCGCTTCATACCGGCCGAGTTAAAGGGGGATACACTGGGGCTCAGGTGAGGACTTGGGCTTTCCTCTCTCAGAGTGCCATTTAGAATGGCCAGTTCCCTCAACTGTTGCTTCTTATAGTAGTCCATGGACTCATCCTGGCGACGGCAAGACGGATAATACCATATTAATTTTAACAGTGCACATTTGATTCATTCAAGATAATCATAGCAAAGAAGAACGGGGTGCATACTATTGGCTTGAGAAGATCATCCAGTATTGTTACAGCTTGGTTTAGACGGGCATCGATAATATCTGCTGGGAACTCTGCTTCCACAAGCACATGGAGTGGCTCATTCAGGTGCTCATACCCAGGCTTATCTCTCAGCTTCTCCTCCTATGTTAGAAAAATATTCAGGACATTAGCATCAACAATTACTTTCATATGTGGTTGATTAGCATGCTTACAAAGATATGGTTTTTGTTACCCTTGAAGATAAGCTAAACTACAAACTAAATGTGACAAAATAGCAATGGTCTCATCATTATATAGTTGCTGTATAAAAATAAAAGATACTTCTTCCGTTTCAGAATGTTAGTTATTCTAGCCTTGTCTAGATTTATCTATAAATCAATGTATATGTTTTGTATATGTATCTAGATTCATTGATCTATAGATAAATCTAGACAAGACCAGAATGACTTACATTCTAAAACGGAGGAAGTAGGCGATAATTCCAATGCCAAGTCTAAGCATGTAGCTCAATCATAACAAAAGCTAATACTCCAATGGGCAGATTGGTGTTAGAACTACATGTTACACAGGACTCAGCAAGATATGTTATGCATGAAGCTCATTATCGTAAATATGGATTGTGAGGTAAATAATTTTAAGGTGCAGGAACATTTCCCTTGCTCACGATGTAAAATCAAAAATTACGACACAATTACAACAACATTTCCACTCGGCTTACTATCTAACCAAACTGTATGGTGAAACATAGTTTGGCATCCCACTAAATCAAAAGCATTAAGCCATTAACAGAGCCCTAAACCGACATCTGGAACAAACCCCAGCAAACATCTCCAATAAAGTATGAATGCTGACATCAATGTATCTGGGTGATGAGTAATGAGTTCATGATAGAAGTTACATACTTACTGAGCCTTACAGCTCATGATACTAGAACAATTAAATAAAAGATCCACATAATAATTAATAAATATAACAACACAGGGTACTTTATAAAAGTGTCAAACAATTCTAACCAAACAATCTTGTTAGAACTGGGAAAGTATAATGTCCATTTAGATACCTTAACAGAATCTTTCACTGAACCACATCCTCGAATATAAACTCTACACTGGGTTGAAGCTTCAACTCTTTTGAGGGAGTTACCCCGTGGCCCCAACAAGCGTCCAACAAAATTGTACTAATAAACAACAAAGGAAGAGTGTAAACCATTCATGATATGGCATAGCAAGAAAGCTAAGGGAAAGCACGAGAAGCATTAGAAAATCTGTGCATACATTAGGATGCTTGTCCACAGGAACATCTAGCCTCACAACTTTCTTAACAACAGGGGTGCCAGAAATTGATGGAGCACTGTTCCAGCCCATAGATGATGCTTGTAGTACCCCCATATTCTGAAAAAAGAAAGAAAAATTTGCAATGATATGATGAAGAGAAGCTTGGAGGTGTATAAACAGGCAAGTATTATGTATGTGATTCAAGCAGTCCATGACAGGAAGAGAGTATAAAAAGGACATTTATTCATGCAATGAATCCTCTGCAGTCTGCATTAACTATTGGGCAACATATAGAAACAAAATAACCAACATGGAGAAAGAATGATCATGCTCTTTCAGTAATATAACTCAGGATATTTAAACACATGCTCGGCATTTAATTTCCATTGGTAGACGAAATTGGTGAAAACCGGCATAGGTAACATCTGATAAAGTTGACAAAAGTATATGCAAAATCTACACTAAATCTGCAATCAGAAAACCCAAGGCCTACCATCCATATGTTTTTCCTACTAGGGCACATATACTATTAAAATGCAGTGATGAGACAAGCAGAAAAAACTTCACAAATCACAACAATCAAAGATTACCAGAATGTGCATTACCTCTGTTTGCATCCCTGACCATTCCTCCAGATCCATTGGCTGACCATTCACTGGGTGGCCAGGTAACCTTAATGGGCTAGGACTACCATGTTCAATTCTCTCAGGATCAACAAAATTATGGTTAGGTTGCATATAAGATGCCCGCAGAATCTCTGCATTAAATAAAACATGATCATGATGAGAAAATGCTGATAATACAACTGTTTATAATGTTATTATAGTGTAACAATGGAAAAAACAGTACGCTTGATGTCCAAATTAGGGAAAAGGGGGTCTGGATTAAATTTCAATATTTGTACAATAATTTGAACGATGGTAGATAGGAGATATTAAGCACTCCACTCAGTTAAAGATATGAATACGCTTCACAGTGAGTTCTTTTAGATAAAATTTGTGGTTGACATAAATAGTAGTATCTATTCTAGATAACGAAGCCAATTACATGCATTGTCAGTACAGCCTCTACTAGAAAAATCAACTTCCTGTGAATTATATCAGGAATAGACAACACTACAACAGTACATGTGGTATGTGAATTGACAAAAACAATATAGCCAAAAGTATCCCTTGTAATATACTCTTTTGATCTACTAACAGTACGATACCAACAATCTTGGAATGGACAAACATTGTGCGGCCAAAAAAGATGCAGCAGAGGTGATCATCGAAACATCAGAGCGATTCACAACTTAACAGTCCATAACCTAGAAGTGTCAAAGGTAAACTTAAAGACAGCAATTGGTGGTAGCAAATATACTGCACCATTGAGACATTAGCAGGGGTAATATGCAAATAAATAGGGAAGAGCTATATAAGCAAGCAACGTTACAGTTTATGAAAGCAAAGGAAACAACCTTGGTTCAAGAGCCTGGTGCAGAAGGGAAGAACTTGTACAAATGGGGCTAATTTCTGCCTCTCGGCGAGCAACTCAGCCAGATATCTGCCACACAAACAATCTCATCAGTATCACATTAATCACTCTGACTTTGCTAGTCCCATGTGAGAATTAAACAATATTCTAAAAAGTAAAACCATAATTTGGAGCATCTAAAGTAACCACAAGACCACCGTAATTAACTCAAAAATAAGAACTTTAATGAGAATTATACAGCAAGATCCACAAAGAATATGTAGTACATGTAGCTCTCAACAATGAGCAATCTATTACACACAAATTTTACATCAACTCGCAGCCAAACAAACATAAATGGCGCCTATGTATTCCTAATAGCCATCGTCAGCGAGCAACACTTGCAAATCTATCAGCAAACAATCACCAAAATCCCAATTTTCCACAGATCACTCCTCCATCACAATCGACAGCATTGATCCATGCCAAACACCGCATCCAGAAGGCCGCGGGATTACGCAGAAATCTCCACCGACGCGGCATCAAATCTCGTACCGCTCAGAAACATTTCCACAAACAGGATCAAATACCTTAACAAAACTCGACCTAGAAATAAAGAGAGGAAAACAATCGCGGAAAGCAGCGGAAGAAAAATTAAGAACAGGATAGCGAAGCAGGAACCCACCTCTCTCTTTCAGAGGCAGAATACCTCAAAGAAGTGAGGGGATGAGGAGAAGAATGGACAGGAGAAGGTGAGTACTGCAAGAGGGAGGGTGGTGGAATCCTATCATCCATGGCTCCCAACAGCGAAGGGGCAACTCAAAACACTCTACAAGACTGCAAGATTGGGGGAATACCAAGAAACCAAGAACCCAAAAATCCAAGCCCCCCTAGGCAATCAAGAAAACCAAGAACACCAAGTAACCAAGCAAGCTATGGTGTGGAGGCTCTTGAAAGCCAAGGAAATCTACAAGAGAGGAGAGATTGCCAAGAACCAAGAGAAGCTATGTATAAGGGATAGGCGGGATTCTATATCAGAAAAAATAGGAAGGTAATAGCTGGGCAATCAATGATCGGAGCCCAAGCTGGGCAGGGTTGGCAGCAGCACTCGGTTTTGGTTCTTGCTCTCCTCCGCTGCTCCTCTCCACAAGGGGAGAGAGAGGAGAAGTGGTGGGTGGGAGAAAGGAGGGCTTTGGATTCTCTCTCCCTGCAGTATTTGTCGCCGAAATCCAGATGAGATGATGGAGCTCTACATCTCGAGTTTCATCGGCGATTTTTCCTTTTTTTTCTCTCTTTTCATTTCATCTTCTTGGTTATGCTTGGTGCACCCAGTAGATTGGTTTTAAAAGTAACAGGGAAGATTTTGTCTTCACCTAGGTCTGCAAATTTGCAAAATAGTGTTAGGTGCACCAAGAGTTTGAAGAGATGCTCAGGTGTTTATATCTTCATTAACATCAAGAACGATGATCAATCAATCACTATGATGACATACATGATTAATACTACCTCAGTCTATTAAAAAATTATTTTATTAATAGTTAATTAACAATATTTAAGTTTAGTGTTATGATATCATATAGTTAGATTGAAAATTTTATATGTTATTATATTAATATTTATTGTTGATATACAATAAAACTAACTAATGATTAATATTAGAGGTAGTATTAGGTAATATTTAATGATAGAAATTTAGAAAATAAATGCATATTAGCATTAAAAGTGCAGAATAAATATGTAGAATTGATCATCTTTGACATTTGCAAACCACCATAAATAGTAGAGGTAATAATTATTTGCCTTCTTAGCTAGCATATTCTTTGCTCATTAACTTTTTTTTGTGAAGATAGAGGCAACGAATCCTCCGTAGACTGTAGTCGATTGCATGATGACTATCATCGACATGTAGATCCTAGATCCTGATGCTATCAAATTCATATGTTAGTGATAAAATTATGATAGAAGTGATTGTATAGGATCTTAAATTGAAGATAGATTTCATCGATTAACCAAACATTTGATTTTTTTTTCTTTAAGAACTGGGTGCATCCAACTACAATGAAAATGATGTCTCACAAACTAATCGCACATCTAAAAATCAACGTGTCAAGTTTGTTATATTTTTGTACACAAAAAGTATCATATGCGACTCTAATCCTACAAAATAGCAACGGCACTTAAATTTTTTTTACAAAACTATACTAACTCTGTTACACAATATATGTCACTTTTGACTAATATTTAAATTTAGTGCTATGCATACCATATAATTAGATTGATATTTAAAAGTACTCTTGTATTTTACTAAATTAATAATTATTAATAATATACAATAAAAATAACTAGTGATATATAAAAACTTATCTAACTTATATTTTTAAATAGACGTAAAAATAGACATAGTATAACCGTATTGTAAATTAGGGATGTGGCCATACACCAAGAGTGTTTTTATCTTAAGCAAATCCATATGCAATGCAGCGGAAAAATAGCACTGCCTCTTCTGTCCCGTGTACCCGTAGCCAGACCACGGTAGAAAAAATTCTCACCGAGTTAACGGAATCTTGGTGGCCGTTTCGGGGCGGCGTTGACTCCTACAGAAGCAGCTGAATCTGGACAGTGAAACCGAGCTGCTCCGTCTCATCCAGGCCGTCCATTTCGCTAGCCCCCTCCTTTAAACTTTTGATTTTTAAGCGAGCAAATTTGGGCGGCTTCAATCATTGCCTCATTGGGACACGGTGGCCACATATATCAACCATTTCTTTCATTTTCTCCCGAAAATATACCATGATTATCAGTTTTTACTTTATTTATTTAAAGTTTAACTAATAATAATATTTATATATATTCAATTTATATGATATAAAAATTATATAATTAGATTTACAATATAAAATATTATACTAATACTCTCTCTGCATTTCTTGACATTTTGAACATGTTTTTACATATCAAGGAGTAATTAATTAGTCTGCATATTTTCTATTTTATCTATATTAAATATGATAATGTTATACTTACAATTAATGAGTTTACATTCACAACGATATACGAGTCCAAAGAGACCTCTCAATCAACGAAACATCAACAATTATCATCTAAAAACTTTAAACCTAGAAACATCAATAATTTATTTAAATCTTGCTTTAAAATTATATTTAATGGTTAAAATATACTTACTTTTAGACCATAATTGATAAGTATGTAAGAATGGAGGGAGTGAGTATAATTTTTTTCATTCTAGCTTTGTGCGGCCGCCGCTTCCTCGGAATTAATTAGCTAGGCCTAATTAACTAAACAACCGCTAAAGTTTGTTAACATTTCTGACATATTTGTGATGGTCGTTGTTTGCTGCCAAAGCATGTAACCACTGTCATGGAGTTGGTCTGATCATCATTAATTTTTTTTCTGGAAAATCAAATAAACAGAGTACTGGATGTACACGTATACGCTTGAGACAACGGGACAATATAATACAGTGCTTTTAATTAGAATACTGGCACACGGAGAACATGCTAGGGGAGCAACCAGAAAGAAACACGAGTTCCAGCTTGGCACCTGGCCGGAGCTGGCTACCTTAATACATCGGTTTTTATTGAACAGCTATGCGTGATTTGTATTAATCATGACCTCTCATGGTTATCTTTTATATATGCTCTATCCATGCGATAAAACTTTATTTTTAATAATTCTTAAATTACTTTGTAGTGTTGAAAAAAATGACTTATCTTAAACTGATTAGCAGTGTGGAAAATAACTTATATATCTTTTATTAATTTTGTTAGATCTAATTTCTAGATAAGTTGTTTGGGTATTATCACATTGATTAGCTGAAGCTCACGAATTATATTCGTATTAGCGGAATAAATTAAAAATATTTTGGATGCTAAAAATTTAGCATTTGTAAACCGAACAAATAGGTTATACTCTCTTTCGGCCTATAACTTAGGGGCCTATTTGCAACTAAACTTAGCATTTCGCCAATTTTATCTCAATTTCGATGATTTCTTTTCTCAATTCCAAAATATGTATATAAACTTAAATTTTGCTATTCTAAGATAGAGATAGTATCGCTTTGATTCGTAAGCTGACGGTGACTAGCCAGCTGGACCGGATGGCAGCAGCCAGCAGGACCGAAGGGCACTAGTCACCCTACTAGTTTTGACTCCAGCCACATCCTCATTACTCATTCCTCACCGGGGAATAAGGTCCTCACTGTCTACGTATTGAAATGCCGGTTAGTTCATCTCATTTTTTTTGAAAGATCCATCTCATAAATTGAGTGTGTAAACAGGAGATCACATTTTCACCAGACAGAGACAAGACAAAATCTTCACTTCCCGCCCCCTAAAATGCGAATTAGTCAGGATTAATTGGTGGGTCACCATACTTTGCCAATTTATCATACACTAAATTTGGAACATTTCTTGTGTGATAGGTATGTGTGCTACTGTGAAAAATATTTAGAAGTTAATTCTTATGATCTTTATCAATTACTATAAGTATTTGACGAGGACGTACGTATATAGTAGTAGGCCGGGATGTTATATGTATTTAAAAGCTTGCAAATTATTTAATTTCAAGCGGGCGAATTATGTACCTCTTAGGCCTGTTTTGAGAGCCCAGAATCCCAGCCACATTGATTAGAGATAATATTTAGAATAAGTAATTTAGTTGTCGTTAAATCTACCATACTATATAATTGGCGAAGATGAGTGTTCACCATAGACACTCATCTATTCAATCTTAGCCTTCCGTTTGATTGTATTAAATCTTAACCGTTCATTCTAATCTGTTCCTCTCCTCAGCAACCGTGCCCACGATTTCCGGCCCCACCCACCCGCAACTGATTTTCTACTTTTATCTCTTTCCGTATAATACTTTATATTTAAATGACTTTCTTAATGGATGTATATCTTTCTGTATAATAACATTCTATTTAAAGGACTTTCCTTAGTAGACGGATATCTTTCCGATTAAAGATCTTCCATGTAAAGAACTTTTCTTAGTGAGCTGATATATTTTCTTCTAATGACTTTTCTCATATTATGATTTTTTCTTTTCGGTTTGATCTCTTTCCATCTAATGTGAGCGCCATGATCGGAAGGTGCTTTCTTTCTATCTAAATGAGTTCCCGATTTCCATAGCGTACTCTATAAAATGGGAGATCCGACCCAAGCAGAACACACGCATTCTTCCTGCTCGACAGTCCTATACCCAAAACTATCCCGATCATTAGTTTCGCTGGAGAAACTTCGAATGGCTGTCTAAGGGAAGTATAGATGGCATCCAGAGGGTCGATGCCAAATCATGCGGCTTGGACTGTAAACAAATATTTTTCTTGTGCTTTTATTTGATTTTTTGAGGATATGGCAGTTTGATTTGCACATATAATTATTTTTTGATGCTGCTATAATCTTTCTAACTACTAAATTAAAGTTCTAAAGAATTCAACTCCTGACTAATAATATAATTGCTTTTTATTTTCACCGGTGCGTAGCACGGGTACAATACTAGTCATTATAATTTGGATATCTAGGAACCCAATTTTCCAAAGTATCTACAGTTTATAACACTGTCATTATCACAAAATTCCCTTTCCTCCCAATAAATTGCTGTTTGTTTTGCCAGCATCTCAGACAACCAGCAATTAATCGACTTTCCATAGTGTCGGATATATTATTTGTTCCTCAACGTACGTTCTGACCATATTTCAAGACTGGGTCTTCAGATGGGCTTTAGCCCGTGCATGCATGCTGCAAGCCTGTATACCCATGACCGATAGACTCGACGTACGTTGCAGCAACATATATATACATGTTAATTCGAGATTATTCACGCATAAAAATGTTCATACGATGGGTACGTATAAACTTGAAGAGTTCACTAAAGTAAAGAAAAAAAATACACACTTTAGACATTTCAGAACTAGCACGGAATAGGCATATATATATGCAGGCATAATACTGAATGCAGATCACAGTACTGCGTGAATAATAGTTGTACTATTATAGTACGTAGATTACAGTACTGGCACACCAAGCAGACACGCACTACTTATACATGTAGCCATACATACGTACATCATACGTACGTACGCACGTACACTGACCCAGTTGCTATAGCTAGCTAGCTTGCTTGCTTGCTAGTACGTACTAGTATATAGCATATAGCCAAATATAGTAGAGAGTAGTATACCCAAACAGTACAGGCTTTGTTCAGCTAATGACGTACGTACTATACGTAATATAATACCAGAATTATATTATTGTCGTACGTGTACTCGTGTTCGTCGTTGTTAGGACTTAGGAAGATCATGATTCATGCATGCACCGTCGCGACGTACGGGTCGATCGATGGAATATAGAGAGAGAATTAGAGGAGGCCATTGCCGGAGTCGTCAACCTTGAAGTGGTAGCCAAGGTGGAGTGCGGTCTGGTGGTGGTTGTGGTCCGGGTACTGCTGAGGCGCGGCGGCGGCGGCGGCGGCGGCGGAGGCCAGCATGCTCACCTGCGGTGCCGGCGGGTAGTACCCCCTTGTGTCAAACGTCGGTGGGAGCGCCTCCAGCTCCGTCGCCGACCCGCCGGTATCCGGCGCCGCCACCATCTCGTCCTCCATTGCCTGCTGCTGCTGCTCGTTAGCTCGCTCGGTCTCAGCAGTCACCTGTTGCAGAATCGATTACTCATCAGTAGTAGCACCAATTAAGATGGAATATATAAGAGAGAATGCAATTCACTGTTGCAGCTAGTTGTGCACCAGTCCAAGTGAATCGAAGTACGTACGTACCTTGGCTCTCAGGAACATGTTCTCACTCTGGAGATCTGCTTCCTGTGCGCACATACGCAAGAAATTGCATATATGATAATATATGTTATGTCAAGGGATGAAAGGAATAGCAAGCAGTAAGCGCGTGCGTGCATATTTTTCTTGTATAGTTGAGTATGTGAGAATCAAGCTACCCTTTTCTGCATGTATTCGATCTCCGAGAACAGCAGCTCATGCTGAAAAGGAAAAAAAAATGTAATCAAAAAGTTTTAGTGAAATTGACTGTCAGAAGAATCCCAACAGGTATATTGTCAATTCAATGCGCGTGCTATTAGCAAATCTAACTTGAAGTTTAACCTGTGCAAGACTGCAAGCATACTAGGCAAGAAACTAATCTCTCTCTTTTTTTTGAAAAGGAAGAAACTAATCTCTGAGTCTCTGTAAATCTTAAATCAATTCACCTTCTTTGACCGAATTCGGGTGATGCCCTTTTCAAGCCGGTTCTCAATGCTCTTGAGCTCCTTTGCAGTCATGTTGCCAATCGACTCACCCACGAGGTGCCTGACAAGTTATTTCCAATTAATAATGGATCACTAGTGGTAGCATGAGTGCATGCATAATGTGGTAGCTATCAAGATGTGCCACAATCACCTGTTTGCATTCTGCAAGGTCTGTATTTGGTGGCGCATTTTTGCTGCCTCTTGCTGAAAGTATTGCTGTGAAAATACCCAGTTGATTTTAGATGCCGAAGATAATAACACAAATCTCATAATATATGTAGTGTTAGCAAAATTTATAGTTAGTTTAATTCTCACGGCTAAAGCTAGCTAGCTAGGGATGGGCCGGCCGGTATGGTTCAAATCCAGGTACATACCTTAGTACCTATCCAACTACACTCTCAACTAAATAAACTAGCTAGATACATCTTTTCTCTTTAGCTAGTTCTTATTGTGTATTTAGTTAATCTAGCTAGCTAGTTGAATTATTAGAGTTGGTCAAAAACTGGATCAAAAGACTCATGTGGAAGTATATATGTATGTAGTTGCCTGCAGGCCATATTAGTCTGAGACATGTCATGGATATTTTGTCTAGTTATTAAAGATCATGACATTATCAATTATGTTGAGCTAGCAATGAAAGTATGAATATAATGGCCTATGGATAGATATCCAAAGAATAAAAGCTTACATGAGAATTGACGTCTATCACAGGAGCGGATCCTGAAGTGCTGGCAGAGGCTTTTTTGTACCTCTCAATTGTGGACCTTGTGCTGAACAAAATGTTAACAAAACAAATCAGTTAGTTTCACAAATTATAAATTCTTAATTAAACTTGGGAAGTTTCAAACTTTTTATTGCAGTGTGGAGGCAACCAAATTTTGTGCTCCCTTTTCTAAACAGCTAGTCAGCTATCAGTATATCACAATTTAACTGAAAGATGGTTTCTATAGAATCCAACTTCAGAACAGCAAAACACATACATGCATGCTAGATAGGCTGTTCACCTAGGTGACAAACTACCATGCAGTTCTGAATGACTGATACATTCATTAGCTCTCAGCTAGCTATTGTACTAGGACCAAAAGATGCAAATTAAAGGATCGAGGGGCCATAGACACATCATTCGAATCGTCCCAGCCGGCCCGCTGCAAAAACACAGAAGCAGTCGATGGCGTTCTTTAACGCTCTTAGCACTGCCAAGGAAGGAGACAGTGAAAATCTACAGTTTCCTTCTCATTGCAACATATATTCTGCCACACGGAGAAAGAGAGAGAGTGTCTACTACTTGTGTCAGCTAGAGCACATGAAATGAAACTAGCTTTTCAAGGGGACGGCCGGGCAACATATGCATGCATGCGCTGTGCCATGGTTGATGATGCATAACAAAGGAATCTCCCAGGACACAGCCTAGCTAAAAAATGGGGTTCGTTCTTTCAATTCCATTGTGTTTTGGACCAGGATCTATGCAGGTTTCATGCATGAATGAGAAGGAGACCAAACACTGCTACAACTTAAAACTAGATCCGTATTGCGCAAACACAGTAAGAGAGCTGTGTATATCTAAATGCCCTGCAGTTCATGGTGAATTTATATCGGCCAAAAAATTAAAGAATGATCAGTAGTCACAATTTAACTTGAGCCAAATATATATGCATGTGTATTGCCTACATGGGGGAAATCTATCGTTTAAAGATCATGTACTCTAATGTAATCTCCGAATTCAGTTACAATACTAGTCATCAGTGTGTGTCGTCTTTACATATGATTGATCCGTTCATTATCGAGTATAAAAAAATATCAGAGGTATTAAGTGTAACACCACAGCAAATCACTAGAATATCGCATGGTTCTTTATTAAAACTATATATGCAATATTTGATCTCCAAACTAAATCCTTTTCACAATCAACCACACGTCGACCACAAGTAAATTTCTACGGCCGATTCATTCCTAAAAATCCATGCACGCATATGTAAACGTGGTATTACAAGTAGATATATACGGTGCTTTTCCACATAAAACCATTTGTGCTAGCAAAACCAAATGAAGTGACCTGTTAAGATTTAAGAATGGATCAATACCTGTTTACATTGGAAAACTCATAGAGGCGTCCTCGGCTGGAGAAGATGACGAGGGCAATCTCAGCATCGCAGAGTATGGCGAGCTCGTAGGCCTTCTTCAGCAGCCCATTCCTACGCTTGCAGAAGGTCACTTGACGGCTTGTCTTGTTCTCGATTCTCTTGATCTCAATCCTCCCCCTCCCCATGTCTCTACCTATCCCTTCACTGCTTCACTTACACACAGGCCTGCATGTGTACAGCTCCCTCTTAGAAATTCATAACAGAAGTAAGACATGCATGCTTGAGACGTTTTAATTTGGTATGATCATGAGGAATTTCCTCCAAGATCACATTGATCTATAAATTTTGAGGTGTATAGCTGCGAAATGAATTAAGAACAAATCAATTGGTAAGAGACTAATTAAAAGCATGTAGTTCGTACTTGGCATATAATAAAGCAAGAAATTACTAGCTCGTACATGCAGGTTCAAAGGAACAAAATCTTCAAGTAAAAATGTTAAACGATCAAACTGATGAGGTTGTGCAAGGCAGATCAGGAGAGTAGTCTGCAACAAGGCTGGCAAGGAAATCCTGTCATTGGCATCCTTACGGGAATGATCACCTGCATATTTGGCATATAGAAATCTTGCCTAACTAATTGCTGGTATAGTTTGGCAAGTACAGCTATAGGATAATTGTGTTTCCATCTAACAACCGATTGTATCCTATCTCTGGTGTATAAATATACCCAATGAATGAATGGCATAGTGAGGCAAAATTTTCAGAACACAACATCTTTAGCCTTTCTTTTTTTCAAAAAATCCATCAGTATATATATTCGTGGATTTTAATTTACAAATCCATGGCGCATTCTTACTTGATTTAATTGGCAAAGTCGTCCAGTCGCGCGCAAGTTCACAAAATGAATCTCTTCATATCAAAGAAATCTCAACCTTATTCCCAAAGAAAACCAAGTAATTAAAGTCGAATTGAAATGGATCCGAGCATCAAATTAACAAGAAAACAAAACTTATCTCAAGAGGGGAAAACAGCACCACTTCATCAAAAGACGGACAAAATAAAAGCACAAAGCGCATGTAACCTAAACCAGAGGGAGAAAAATTTGGAGAAAAGCCATTTGAACGCATCAATTCATATTTATAGCAACTGAAGAATGGAGAACGGAAGAGAAGAAACCCCAAAAGAAGAACTCGTTCCGAGAAAGCCTAGCTAGAAGTGCAACGATCGATTGAGATCGATCGATCTCTGCATATAGAAGCTCAGATATGGCAAGCCCAACCCAACGAGATCTAGCTATAGCTGTAGCTGCTTCTGCTGCCGCTGTTTCCCCCCTTGAAGCCTGCTGCTGCAAAGCTTCAGTTCTCAGGAAAGCTACCCCAAAAAAATAGCAGAAAATGGCCAAGAAAAGAAAGGGCGGGCGCGCGATTGAAATCAATTTGCAGATAAGCTGAGAAAACCTCGATCTCGTACGTGTTCTTACCGATCTGAAGAAGAGTTGGGATTGGAGATCTGGAGGAGGCCGGGGTTGTGATTCGACGATGGGACGGCGAGAGAGCAGTGGGGGGAAGGAGAAGATAGCTTAGCTAGGGCAACTGCATGGAGGAGGCCTCGGACACTGCGAGGTTTCCTTTTAAAGAAGGGGAGTGGTTGGGTTGCATATTGCCTCTGTCACTTCTGGAGCACTGCACTTTGCCCCCAGGATTTGGCATGATATTATCATAAATTGCTTTGTTTGCTAAAATTTCAATGAAATAAAATCTGAAATTCTTATTAGTTAGCCTCTGATTTTTTTTAAGTCAACTAAATATATTGCATGTTCTTCACTGAAGTAGTGCTAGTGGTATAGGCTCTAACGATCATCATTCATCATCCTTAGATTGCATTAAAGGGGAGAGTAGATGCTCTGATTTTTTACTAAATAGTATTTTCTTCGGTTTCACAGAGGAAGTCATTTTAAACATGATTTCAAATACTAAAGAGCAATTAATTAGTGTGTACTTTCCTTGTTTGTTTCTATTAAATACAATACGGGAGTAAAGATAGTGTGGAAAACGAGAAGAAAGTAGTGCTACATTAGAGGTATAGTCGTCTAAAATGCATAATAAAATATAAAACGATTTATTTTAGGTAACTCTTGATACAAGTCTAAAACAACTTCCTTCGTGAAACCGAAGAGAATACTACTTTTGTTTGTTTCACAGTGTAAATCGTTTGACTTTTTTAAAAGTCAAACTTCTTTAATTTAGAACAAGTTTAAGTAAAAATATATTAATATTGATAATATCAAATAAATACGCTATCAAAACATATTTAATAATTAATTTAATGAAATTAATTTGATATTGTAATTGTTAATATATTTTTTTTATAAAATTAGTTAAAGTCGAAGAAGTTTGACTTTAAAAAATCAAACGAATGAGAATGAGGGAGTACGATGGTTTAAACGAACAAATTTAATGTTAGAAATTTGATAAGAAGCTTTAAAATAGCATCTTTGATATTTTTCATATATAAAGTTTTCGAAGAAATTGGACAGTTCAAGAGTTTAAAAAGCATGCCACATTATAATCGAGACAGATTATCTACCCGAGAACCTGGAATGAATGGGGCTTAATTAGAGAGGAATCAGGCTGCAGGTATATGACTGCATGTCCACAGAGGTGCTGTGTGCCAAATTCTACTTACAGGTTCAAATTCAGTTGATCAAAGGTGAAGTTGTCTGTCTACAACGGTGTGCAGCTAGCAGCAAAGTGTTTATGACCATCTCAAACTGAACTGAACCAATGAAGTAATTTGCTTCATGTCAAACTGAACCAACTGTGAAGGCGTAAAGCCTGTGGATTAACTTATTCTCTAACAAGTGATGCTTCTATTAAGCACTAAGAAAGGCTTTTTCTGAATATCACACATTCGCAGCTAGCACAGAACAGGTTCATGCATACATTCAGAAGCTGCAGGAAAAGTCGCACCTGAAGCTGGCTTTCCATAATTCCATGCTAACCACCATCAAAGCTGCATACATGGAGATGCATCCATGGCCAGAGACTGATCTGTATGGTTTCATATATATGTGAATGTCAGATATGCACAACCCTGGAACCAACTCTTGATAGCAGCTTGCAAAGCTGATATCTGCTACAGTGATATTGCCTTTCTGATCTGACCATGCTGCAAATATGAATATAAAATGAAGTGAAAACAAGCAGCTGGTAACTATAATTCAGTGGCATGTTGTTCCTGTATGTATGTACACAAACACAAACAAAGACGGATGTCCATGCATATTCAGATAGCGCTGCAAACTTTCTGACCCCTCTCCATTCCTAGTTAGAGGCCTCAGAATAAATTCACACGTGCCATTTCGAGCTGCAAGGATACAACCACATCATCCTGGCCCATTTCAAGCAGCCTGCGCATACTGCAAGGCTCGCTGAATTTTACAACCGCTACAGTGAGTCATGACAGTTAATCAGGGAAGAAACACAGAAGAAAGGCAAGGGTCATGACAGTAAATCGACCATTACAGTGAGTCAATAACTCCAAATTATAATATTGTTCATGCACTTTTTATATGAAGGTGAAAACACCTTGAAAATGAGAAAACCCATGAGTTTTCAATCATGAAAGTATGCATGCACATAGTGCTGGACTGTTGATCTCAACCTTGAAAATTGGAACCAGCTTTCAGGAGCCCTCATCAGTGCCATTCTTCTTTGCTGCAAGAAAACAGCAGGTGACACTTTACATATTCTCAGGCATATGTGGCAAACTTGCTCCCAACCGTAGGATCAGAGAAACTGAACAAACCAGATCCGTCTCTCACCGCTGCCTTTCATTCAGATGGTTCAGAACACCTCAACATTACACTCAACACGCCATGATTTCACCTCCTGACAGTTGCAATGCTCTTAACATCCTTTGGCCAGGAAATGGACCACACCTACCTAATGGGGGTCAATTGCACTCACCCAACTTTGCCTCTTTCTCGTGCAAGCTTCCTAAGTTGCCCAGAAAGGAACACTTTGCTAGGAATGGGTCTTTGATGTGTAAAGAAATGGACCTTCAGTTGGAGTCTTGGAGATGGAGAAGGACCTCCTATCCTCCTCCAGTCCACCTCACTGCCCTACCCAATTTAAGGGTGCATGTGGACCATCTGATGCAATATGATCTGCCTCAATCAGAAAGCCCATCAAGCCATTCAGGTGTACACTGTACAAGTCATGTTTCTCATCTACCTATCTCTTTATTAGCAACTTAAGAGTGTATTTGCAAATACCAAATATGCATGGGCGCGTGATATGTAGGAAAAAAAATTCCAGATTTCTGTGTTCCTCCATCAGGGAACCTGCCACAGACGAAGTAAAAGCACATAAAAAATTGTTTCCAGGAACAACAGAACAGAGGAAAATGCAGGATGGAATAAAGTGCAAAACTTGCAAATTCTACACAGAAATTTTGATGAGGTAAAGTGCACCCAAATAGATATCTGGCTTTCAGGTTGTCATTTTAGTATAACTCCATGAGGGGTCTCCTTTCAGCCAATAAATACATGACCTCTTGCAGCTCAAATGAACGGCACATTGGAATTCCCTTAATCATAGGAGAGATACTGCTTTCCTATTTTTCTGAAAGAACATCTGAAACCAGAGTCATAAGAAAATGAAGAGCACACTTTTAACGATTGAATAGTCACTTGGCCTTTGCATTGATGGGGTTGCATGATATCAATATGCACCACCAACATATTCATAAAAACAGACAGCATTGTATAGGCAAGAAATTTGCATCAAAATTGATAGTCTTATAACTTTTGGAGGTCCCTTCCCACCACATCTCCTTCTAGGACTATAGGCTTCAATGTGGTAGACGTTCTGTTCCGAATTTTTCCGGACCAAATCTTTGATCCAATGATACAATGAATTTTTTCTATTCACAAAGAAAAAAGATTCGGAATCGCAATGCTACTATACGCATCCATCGGAGTATTCAGAATAATATTGTTAAATCTCAAAGTAAATCCTAGTAGGTATGAAAAGCTATCGCAGGTTGAGTTGAAAGCACACAGAGACACTACTAACACCTGCCAAGAATTTGTTTTAAGGTGTTATGAAGTTTTTTCAGATATGCAGAAGGAAAAGATTTGAACAAGAGTTGTTGAGACAACTTAACGAGATCCACTTAGGATGCACCGCTTAAGACAGTCAGATTTGATCATTTGAGTAGATAGCTATAGTGATGAGGATATCTCTCCACAGGATACATCCATCGATTTTCCATCATTTTCACCAACAATACAGCTACAAGGACCGATCACATGCGCCCGTGCCCGTCGCCTAAATCATGAGGTTAATTCGTTTCTTAGCAACTATAATAATGCTTATTCGGATGGGATGCTACTGAATTCGTGTGATACTTTGTTGCTTAGGAATATGGGAGATGGTGTAGAGGAGTTGGAGATGAAGAGGACTACCACTCGGTCGATCGCCGACCACCCCTCAGCCGACTGCTGGCACCATCAGCCGATCACCAAGCGCCATCGGTCGATCACCGAACGCCATTGGCCGATCGACGACCACCACTCAGCAGACCGCTGGCACTATCGGTCGATCACCGAGCGCCATCGGCCGATCGACGACCACCACTCAGCCGACCGCTGGCACTATCGGCCGACCGCCGACCTCGAGGCCACCGATCGGAAGTCACTGATTCCAGTCGGAAGTCGGACCCTAGATCAAGTCGAGTCAGAGTCTCAATAGTTTATTCGACTCCGTTGGGTTTAGCATCCTTAGGGCTCGGCCCATTTTCCTATGGTACAGCCCGTGTCTTGAATGGCGTTCCCCGTTTTTGTAAAACCTATAAATATACCACCGCCGCCTTTGTTTAGGGTTAGGTTTTGCTTAGATTGCATCTACACGTTCTTGTGTTAGATTTCGCCTTGCACCGGATTGATAGGCTACTGCATTGGTTTGTAAAACCTTAAACTATCAACGTGCTTCATCTATATCTGCAATTCAAATTGCGTTCTTTCCGTTCTTGCTTGTGTTCTTGGATTCGCTTGCAGGAATTAGCCTTCGTGGCGAGGTCAACCGCGTTCCGGCGAGGTTGATAACCAACAGAGCAGTGGTGTAACGATTGCAAGGGTTTGATCCGTCCGGATCAAAGTCTTGGATCGCCAACATCGAGATCTCCACCAATCCAACCTATCTACCTTTCGGAAGATCGGGACCTAGTGATCTATCATATAGCCTGCTAGTGGATGGGGAAGAAGATATGTAAGTAGATGGAGGCAGTGATGAAGATATGGCTGAGAAGGGTCAGATTGGTATCAGAGATAAATTGGCTGAAAAAATTACTAATTCGGACAGAGTACTTCATATGACCGGGGATGACAAGTGAACATGTGAGAATGCAAAATACCACGAAGATTCAGATAGGATGAGAAACAGAACCTTCCACTGTTCCACAACCAAATGCCTCATGCGCGCAGAGTCTGCCATGCTAGCATCTGATGATGTTGAGCTTAGACATTTCATCGAGAACGTGCCATGCACCGGCCTTGCTTTGCTTTGGTTCCATTGACTGCCCGCTTCCAATCAAATGGAAGGCTCAGCTAAACCAAATGTTTGCCGGTTCTAGCAGCCGGACGAGCACACGGTCGTGGCCCGTGGCAACATGAGGCCAGCGAGGTGGAGGATGCACGCCGCCGGCGACAGCCGAGTGAGGGTGGGAGGTTGCCCATTTGAGAAGGACGACCAATGGAAGGAAGAAGTTTAGAGAAGGAATATGGGTACCTTGGCGGAGGGGAGCCGCTGCTGGCCGCCGTCTCCGTCTCCCGTGCTTCGCCGCCATAGCCGGCGGCGAGAAACGGGTAGTCCGTTCGTGCCGTGCGGCTTCCCACCCCTGTCTGGCTCTAAATAGTAAATTTAACTTTTAAAATTTTTAAATATTTGGTTTGGTCCCGTAGCTCAGTTGGTTAGAGCGTTGGTCTTATGAGCCGAAGGTCGCGGGTTCGAGCCCCGCCGGGACCAATTTTTTCGATTCTTTAAAGCTTATTTTTGCATCAATATTTTTTCCTCACTTGATATGATCAATTGAGCTGTTGAGCACCTCATGTTGAAATTTAATCCTTCGTTTCTTCAATTCTATTAAACTTATCTTGCATCAATATTTTCTCTCTCACTCCACATGATTTAAGCAGGATATGATTTTGAATTTGACTGACCAAGAATCAAAGCACTTCTTGTTCAGTTGCAACATTGCCGAACAAAGTATACCGGTTCGCTCAGACACCACATGTTTAAACTTGCCTAGGTACAACAGCCACAAGCTTAGCCGATGATTATTCAGACACTACACGAGATGAATGGTTAGTTGTACTATGTCGACCTTTTTAGCCTATCGAGTCGGATAGATTAGGTCGATATCAAGTCTATATTAAAAAACTATTAGGGGCAGACCCACAAGGTGTGTCGGGTGAGCTTTCGACATACCTGGCCTAGCCACGATATTGAACTGACTGTCCCTAAAGTTAAAAGGTTATCCATAAAATCACAGTATTCGGTGGTTCAATGGATAACGTGTGAGCTATGTAAGTAGAAGGTGTGGGTTGATCCCTAGTGGATGGTTTTTTTAGCCGATTCTAGTTTGCATTTGCATCTCAAGATTATATTTTATTTGAAATTTTAGTTGGACATATATTTTCACTAAGCAAAAGGTTTACAACGATATATTGAGATCTTAGAAGCACATATGGCTGCATAATGCCGTCGCCGCTAGCAAGGTCTGTGACGAGCAATTGGCGCCAAATGAATCGTTCTGGCACATTGTCTAATAATCTACATGTATACTCGTTAATATATTTGTTTGCAATTTGTTTTTAGGGTTAATTTTATTATATTTTTTCTGATAAAATAAGTATTTATTCAATTAAAAAAATAGTTTTAACGCAGCTTACTTATTCATAAAATCCTGAGTCAGCCGCTAAAAGCACACGAAAACCAGATAATCAGACTCTGCATGTGCCACCTAACGAGCTACAGCATCGGCTCAAGCACGAAAGGGGGCCTATGTTATATGAGTCATATTGTATTTACTATTTAGGCTGAACGAAAATAAAAGGTCTCGTGCCAGCCCAATTAGCTAGGCTCATCTAGCCATCTACAGTTTGTAAGTAGAACATGATTTTGAATTCGACTTGATCATAAACGAATCAAATTCGATTTGATCATAAACGAATCAAATTCGATTGGACACGTCTCCCGGGCCCCACAGTGACCTCACCCCACAGAGACCTGCACAACTCTCTCTCCTTTCGATCTTGTTCCCCCTCAACGGCCCAACCCGACCCCTCGCGGCTCTGGACATTTGGGCCCTCAACCTGAAGGCTGGTGGGTCCTGCCTCACGCCGAGGCACACCCCACCGGCGACCTGGGAGGTGGTGGAGGCGGCAGCCGGCGCGGTGGCCGAAGCTGGCGGTGCGCGCGTCCGGGAGGAAGAGCAAGAACGGCCGCGACGACGGCGACCAGCCCAAGAACAAGGCGTCCTCTTCCGGTTGGTTGTCTTGCTTGATCTATGATGCTTCCGGTTTCTATTGGCTCGATTGGAATGGTAAAGGCGGGATCTCGGCGCGATTTTTGCGTGCAAAATGCTCAAACATTTGCATGTACAGTACTCCTAGATGCTATGCCGGTCAAAGTGATCGGCGCTGGGAGGAGGGGTTCTGATCGCCATTGGAGGTTGTTTCGCCTGAGGCATGAAATGGTTACGTCAGAAACATGTGATCTTGCGGTCGAGATTAGTGTTAGTTTTTGCACAGTTGGCGATACGGAAATTTTTATGCATGCCGATGGATTTGTTGTTGTAAACTAACGATTGATGAGGTATCGTGTAAATTGCGTGCTAATCAGCTCTCAGGATTTTTCTCTTGGGGATCTATTTGGCGATTGCAGTTTGGTTAAATTGTTTATTGCCCTGATCTGTGTAGGAATGGTCGAGTTCTGATTATTCATTAGTTGTTTTCAAGCTGCAGGGTCTTGTTTTCGGTTTAAATTGTTAGATCAGCATATAATTGCGTTTGGTCTTTTTTTTCCTAGTAAGTGTGCAACTTATGGGTTATGCAATGATGGCAGTATTCATCTTTCTTTCAATGTGTTATAAAAAAACTAATTCTCTGAATCTACGCATCGTTGGTGGAAAGGCATGATTCATGAACTTGATTGGTGAACTACTGGCGGCACTAATTTGATGATTTGTTCATGCAGGAAAAGGGGATGCATCTGTTCCCAGTGGAGATGATTCCAATGGAATAAGCAAAAATCATGGTGAACCACAATCTGATAACACAATGTATATACCTAGCAACTTGTCATATTGGCGAGACGTGAGAGCAAGCTTCGTGATTCCAAAGTTGGTAAGGCCTATCATTTCGAACTATTTAGTCCAAGTCTAGTTTCCATTGTTTCATAATGAGCTTAACATATGTAAATTTAGGTGATCTGGTCTCCACATTCTCGTTCTTGCTAGATTATTTGGTAAATTTGCGGGTTCAATTCCTGCT
>KE372369.1:143102-159474 GCA_000418225.1 Zizania latifolia
ATATAAATATAAGATATATAAATTTTTGACACGGGATCTAATATAGAATACTGATCAATAATTTTATTGATTATATATCATCAACAACTATAAAATTAATAATGTATAAATTATTTTTAAATAGTAATATAACTATTTATAACATGTGTGTGTATATATATATATCTTTAGGTTAATTATTAGTAGTAAAAAGTAAGAATGGGGACTTAGCCATAGTGAGTTCCGTTCAAGCTATTTAGAAAATATTACGTGCTTTTTCCATCCACTTGTTTTTCAACATTCAAAATCTGTCGTACAAAAACTTAATTTTTAGCTTATTTTTCCTACTTAATTAGTATGCAATTAATGTGCTTTGCTCAAACAAGCGACACCACCCAATCAACTTAGCTAATAGAATTAATTCAGGACACATAGTTTATTTCTTCACACTGCTAATTTGTTAAAAAATACTAAAAAACATTTAATTTTTAGCACAGTATTTATCCTAAACCATTGAGAGTGGCATCCTGGTCCCATGTCCATCCATGAGAGTTGCCTTCACTGCATGGCATGACAAACGTGCGGCAACTAAATAAAAGCAATTAGGTCAATTCGATCTCAAGTTCTCAACTCTGAAGTGGTCAATGGATCCCAACTTCAGGCAGTAACCGGGTGCACCGCTTGCAGGTATTGACCCAACCCACCGACGACTCACCCCGGACGATCGATCGATCGATCACATCGATTTCAAGTCGAAATACTTTCCAGCTACGTATAATACAGGGTGTTAACTGGGTTCTAGTTCATTAATTAGTGTGTAATCCAACCAAAGCTACGTATAAATACGGTGCATTAACTGGGTTCTAGTTCATTAATTAGTGTGTACCCCTCTTGACTCGATTTCAGGTTGAAATACTTTCCAGCTACGTACAAATACAGTGTACTGTACGTATAAACACTTTCTTTTTTTCCCATTTCGTTTTCTTTGAACATCTCAGGAAAGGAAAAGCCCAACAATCTATCCCCATCCATGCCTCACAAGACGATGTTCTTTTTTTTTCTAAGCAGATTATTAGGCGATAAGTTCCCATGTGGAATATTCCGATGAGATAACCCTATTCACATAAAGTTAATTTAACCAAAACGATCATCGACCGACACTGTTATTGGTTTAATTTAGAGGTAATCTAACTGCCGACCGATTTGATGGAAAACCACAGTTAACGAATCGATAACAATAGTTTTGCTAACCCAGATCATATGTTACGGAAATGTTACATTTCGTGTTTGGTTTACTGCGATTTCTTAGAAAAAACAGTGCTGTTTCGTGTATTTCTAAAAAAACCAGTACTCTTTCACATATTTATAGAAAAAAAACTGTACTGTTTCGTGTCAAATTACTGTATTTTAACGGATTTTTTGAACACAAGACTATAAATATATAGGAACATGAAAATGTGGAAATGAATTGTTCCGTATTATAGAATATTATACAATTTCAAAATATAGGAATACTAGAGAGTAGAGACAATATTTAAGAATTTTGAAGAAAATCACATGTGAAAGAGGGAGTAAAGAGAAAAAAGTGTGTATGTGTATGGACCTTTTCAAAGGAAAAGAAAAATAAAAGATAGAAGTTCATGCTTATTTTTCTTTGGATAGGGTTTTAGGAATCCAATCTAAAGTATTTTTATGAACCAAATCCTTTGTTCTAAAGTGTGTCATAAGAAAAATTTCCTAAGAATCTGAATTCTTCATAAATATTTTGAATTTACTACAATCAAAGGAGCCCTAAGTAGGCTCTAAGAAGGCATGGGGCTGCAGTTTCTCTTGGGAAAACTGCGTGAACAATTAATCCTACATAGTAGATACCACGACCTGATCTAAGCTAGTGGCAACAAGAGAGAATCCCAGTTGAGTGATTTGATATATCGAGCCTGTAGATTAGATTCCCAGTCATGGACGACCGACCAATGAGGATGGCGCCTTGCCCTTGTCATGCATGGCCATGCAGTTGGCCTCTTTGGACCAATGGAGAAATGCCTTGGAAAGGAGAGAAGAGAAGAGGAGAGAAATGCCATGCAAGTATGCAACAATGCTGAAATTCAAAAACGTCTTGTGCTCTGAAACATGCATATTTTTTTACTTTGTTTTGGCTCTGAAGCATTCTCAGGTTGACCCCAGGGAGAGGATTTGTCAGTGATGCTCGATCACACGTCAGAATCTGACCATCCATGGATCGATCCAAGCTGCCGATGCAGCGGATCACTCGATTGTTCAATGGACACGCATCATCGCATGGCAACCCATCCTTTTTCCTTCCCTGCTTGGTGAGAGCAAAGGAAGTTAACTGGCAACGTAGAGGTCGTTGCACCTGCACAATTAAAAAAATGCAGATCGGTCGCCTCCAGATAATTGTGCTACTAGCTGCTTCGTAAGAAGAATCACGTAAATAATTGATCGGATTTTAAGGTGAGCAGAGTCTCCGGCAGGTTTGCATGTCGGTAGAACATCTATCACCTGCCCGTCAGTGGGTTAAAATCAATCACATGTTGCCACCATTGACGGTGCAGAGAGAGAGAGAGAGAGAGAGAGATAGGCTGGCAGGAGGCAGTGGGCAGCACCGGCACGTCGTGGCCGAGGAGTACTCCGCGGAGGAGGCGGGCGGTCGCCATGTGACCCGCGTCTCGCTGTCGCGCTCGGCCGGCCGCCGGCCTGCTGCATGATGGCTTCCAACCCCGGTCGTCGGCGACAGGATAATTAATCAGAATGCGCACAGCATGTACGACGAAGACGACTAGACGGCTCGCATGGGCGACACATACAGTTGCTAGCCGTGCCTAGATGGAGATAACCATACATGATATGATATTGTTTAATATTGGTCATTTCAGTTAATTTCACTATAATATTGGTCATTCTGCCGACGTTTCGGTTAATATTCAAAATTTCATGTTAAATTTTATTTGTGATATGCGTTGTTTGTTACTTAAGATATGTATTGTGTTATTTAGACACAAACTATATTTGAGAAATGAATTTACTAATATATGTTATATTTAATACTATTGATATATTTTTGATTAAATTTATATTATTTTATTAACCCTGGAACATACAAAGCATAGACTCCAAATTAGAATTAAGAGGTTTGACATGCTGCATTCGTGAGTCCAAGTCAGCTCAGCTCCACGTGGCAATGCCAACGTGCCCATCTTTAATCTCTTAACTACTTGCTCGCTCCTAACACCAAAATCAATCGGGATCCAACTATCCAAGTGCATGCAGAAACCCAGCTCGACCTAACCAACTTTTCTCCTCGGTCGCCGTCACGAGCAGCGCCCGGCCAGCTCGCCTGCAATCCTGCATGCTGCTGCACTGACTCGTGATCCGTTTCGCTATTGTTTTTGCACGAGAAAGCAACTAGCTCTGGCCTCTGGGTATGTGTCACATGAAGCTATACTGCACAAGTTATTGCCCTATTGTCCAGAGAAGCTTGAAGCTAACTGCATGTAAAACTCGTCTTAAAATTTTTAACCCTTAGTTAATCTGACATTTCTGATGAAAGGTTGCTTAATCTGACGTTCCTGATGAAAGGTTGCCCACAAGAAACTCCATTCCGGCCAGCGAAATTCAGAGGAACAGATAATTAATTATACAAGGGCAATCCATGTCTGCCTAATTTGCACACTTAACCCCAGGATTAATTAGGAAGAAGATGGTGAAGGTACCATGTCGGCCTTAATTATTTACGAGTTCTCAAGTAAAATGACGAATTGACAAGAAGTGTCGGCTGGCTGGACAAGCAAGTTCATGTCCCCACAAGGACATGATGGGGGATTAGACAAGATCGAAGCAGGATGAGAGAAATGCTGATTTGATGCAGCCTCTCTAAAGTTTTCTATCTGGCATCATCTCAGATTCAGTGATTCAGAGGCAGCTTGGTCGTGTTTTTTTTTTGAAAGAGAAGCGGGAGATCCACTTTCTCGTATTAAAGGAGATAAGAAAGTTTTACAAACAAGAGAGAAAATACAGAACAAGAGGAGTAACTAAAGGTAAATAACAAGCATGAGGGAAGAGATTCAGGAGGATAACTCAACAGCTTCCATGGAACAAAGTTCTTGAAGCTCTGAGATTGTGATGAGAACTACTGTATCAATTGGGTCAATCGAGTTTTGGAAAATCCTACGATTACGCTCCTTCTAAATATTCCACCACATGTGAATCAGCAGGCCGTTAAAATCTTTACGATGAGCCAGCTGGATACACCGAATTGCTGATCGCCACCAACATTGGATATTATTGCCAGTAGAAAGTGGAGGGATTCATGAAAAATTATAGTGGTGTAGCAACTGAGACCAAGCTTGTTGGGTGAAACAGTAAAAACGAGCTATATGTTCTGAAGTTTCGAAGCCCACGAAGCAAAGCTTTGCACGTTGGTGTGCAAGGCCAGCCACACTTGATCAGATTATCCACTGTTAGGATTTTATGCTGAATGAGGGTCCAAACAAAAAATTTGCTTTTTGGTAGAGCACGAGCTTTCCAGAGATCCTTGCCTATGCAGGCGCTAGTGGATCCAAGGAATTGAATTCGGTAAGCAGATTACAAAGAGTAACAAGCAGTAGATGTCCAATGCCAGGCGATCACATCGTTGACGTTGCTTAACGGTGGGAGCTGGCTTAGCCTGTCAGCTATAAACAGAAACTGGCTGAGCTCTGTGAAAGAGGTAATCTGCCTTACCCAATTGATCCAGCTATTATTTGTGAGAGCTTGCTTGACCGAAAGATTTTTTCGAGTGCTGATCTTGTACAAGTCTGGCGCTATTGATTTTAGAGGGGAGTGGTGAGTCCAATTGTCATGCCAAAACTTGGTTGATTCGCCATTTCCCACAGTGATGATGGTCGAGGCCCTGAAAAGCTCCTCGTCTTTCTGGTTGCAGGGAATGGGCAGACCATTCCATGGCCTATCCCTATCTATCCAACTGTACCATAACCAACGCAATCGAAGAGCCCTGCTCAACTTATGGAGGTCCAGAACACCGAGCCCTCCGAGGTCTTTTGGTTGACATGTTGCTTGCCAATTCACTAAGCAACGACCTTTGATGCTGTCGGTTTGAGCGTTGCCTTGCCAGAGAAAAGTTCGACGGATCGAATCAAGGCATTTAATTAACCAATTGTTTTCTTGCAGAATTGTAAATTGAAAAACTAGAATTGCGGATAGGACCGATTTGAGGAGGACTTCCCTACTAGCCTTGCTTAAGAATTTGCCTTTACAAGAAGCTAGTCTGGTAGCCACTTTGCCAATAATTGGTTGTAGGTTGTTTCTGCTAGGATTTTTATAATGCAGGGTGAGACCTAGATACTTGCATGGAAAAGATTTGATCGTCGCTGGGAAAATTTGCAAGATTCGAGTGGTCTCCCAGTTGTCAACACAGAGAGGAAAAAGTTCTATCTTGTCAAAGTTGATCATCAGGCCAGAGACATGACCGAAAAGCTCTAGAATAGATTTGAGGCATGCAAATTGCTACGGGCAATGTTTGATAAAAATACCCACGTCGTTGGCGTAGAAGGACGCCCGAGGTTTAGAAGAGTCATCGAAGCCTGATAGCAAGTTTAGTTCTTCAGCCATTGAGAATAGTTGTTGCAAGGGGTCTATGGCTAAAATAAACAGCAGTGGAGAAAGGGGGTCCCCTTGGCGGACTCCTTGCCCATGCATGAAAGGAATGCCTTTGACTCCGTTGAAGGTGACGGCTGAGGAAGAGGTGGATAAAATTTGTGAAACCCATCGCGTCTATCTAGGGCTGAAACCATAGTGATGTAGCAATTCAATGTATCAAAAGCCTTCGAGATGTCGAGCTTGATAAACTAGGATGGAGTCTGCCATTGAGCAAGGTTTTTGAGAGTTCCTTGGACCAGCAAGAAGTTATCATGCAGGGCTCTTTTTTTCACAAACGCGCTTTGGTAAGAGTTGATCAGTTCCGGCATGAGCGGAGAGAGTCTATTAGCCAGAACCTTGGTAAGAATCTTTGCAAAGCTGTGAGTTAAACTAATTGGCCGATAGTTTTGAGGAAGAGCTAGGTTTCCTTTCTTTGGGAGCAGAATGATATCTACCGAGTTTAACAAATGGAAATAACGAGACCCTGAGAGGAGCAGATGGCGAATAGCATTGGTTAGGTCCTCTTTTATCAAGCTCCAGAATTCTCTGTAAAAAAGCCATTAAAACCATCTGGTCCAGGGGCTTCGTCACTCGGAAGGTCGACAATTGCTCGATGGATTTCATCTTCGGAGATTTCCATGTCCAGTTGCGAGAGGTCAGACGTTACTGGATAAAGCTTGTCCCAACGCAGACCACAAGATCGGGGGCTAGGAGTTCCTATCATCCGGGTGAAGTATTCATGCAGCAGGTTTTCTTTATCGCAATGGTCAAAGCATGTTTTCCCGTTTAGCTCAAGAAATGGGATAAAATTCTTTGCATGTCTACTGTTCATTTTCAGCTGGAAAAATCTAGTGTTGGCACACCTTTACGCAGCCAATTCAATCGAGCTCTTTGCTTCATCTTGATTTTGCGAATTGCTGCCAGGCCTAGGAGGCTTTGTTTCAGGGAGCTGTGCAGATCTCGCTCAATAGGCTGTAAAAACCTGAATTCCTAGGCACGGTCAAGCAGGAGTATCACTTCCACGGCGATACTAAATCTGAGATTTATATCGCCAAATTGCTTCGAATTCGATCGCTTAAGTTCGGCAGCTAGACGTGCCAGTTTGGTATGCATGATCAACACTGGCTCGGCTGAAGAGGTAGGTTTTTGCCAAGAGGTGGTGACCACTTGCTTGAAACCAGGAAGTTGCAGCCAAAAGTTTTCAAAACGGAATTTGCCGCTTCTGGGTGTTTGAGGCAACTGAGTAAGAAGTAAAGGTGCATGATCCGAGACTGCAGAGGAGGCGGCTGCTAAATGAACGTCTGGAAAGGAAGTGAGCCATTCCGTTAAGACAAAGATATGGTCAGTTTTTGTGCAAACAGGCTGTGCCGTGCCGCTGCTCCACGTGAATTTGCGGCCGTGTAATTTCAGATCCTTCAAAAGAAGGTTATTAATACAATCTCGAAAACGTTGAATTACACGCCTGTTGATATGTGCATTATTTTTATCTTCAGCCCGTAAAATCATGTTAAAGTCCCCAAGGACTAGCCATTCATTCAGATTTCAGAACCAGAGGTTTGAGGTTTTGGAGCTCATTAAGAAAATTTTTAAATTTGAGGTTTGAGGTTTTCAGAAGACCCTAAAAGTTTCAGCTAGTGCCAACAGACGCAGCTCTAGGCTCGCAGCAAAAAACCCTGCAGGAAAAGCTACCTCCACTCTCGCCGTAGAAGTTCTTTGCAAAAATTTGGGAATAGCTTCTAACTCTTTTGATGAAAATTCTTAGATGCTTTCTTCACTCTTCAAGCAACCACTGAGCCCATCTGCAGTGCAAGCAATCAAAGACCTGGTGCTGGCTGGTGGCGCCAAAGAGCTCATCAGGCAAAAGCCCCTCTTCGCTGCTTCCACCTCCAACAACACTGTTGACGCATGATCTCCGCCCGGGGTCATGGATGGAGTCGTTGTCTTTACCTTCATGTTGAAAGTATCGCCAGCCACTATTAATTTGGCTAGCAGCAGTAATAGATGCTTTTACTTCTCTATGGTGGTTCAGAGAAGTGACTTCCCCTGCCTTCTGGACATTAGGCTATGTAATTGGCTTTATCAAGCCATTCTGGTTGACCAAGCTGCATTATCTTCTGAATGTCTTTGAATAGTATAAGGTTATGTTGTTGGAATTGGTCGTGTTTTTTGGCCCGATAGAAAAGTTAGCATTCCTTATCTTTGAAAAAAATAAACTTCAAATAATATATTAAAATTAGGTTCTGAAATTTAAAATTTTAGATAGTTTTTAAGCTGCAGGAGAAGCAAGCAGTTTGCATATATTGCTCCCCTTCAGACTTATCATCTACTACTAATCTCGCTGGCCACGTTGGTACATTGGCTGTTAAACAGCAAAATTGTCCACCGGATACAAAGTTGCAAACTCAAATTTTAAAATGACGCCTCTCCGATACCTAATACCTTCTACTACTCCGATACAAAGTTACAAGGTCAAATCCACATATGCTGATTTTTTTTTTAAAAAAAAACAAGGGATGGCTGCTACAACATATCTCCTGTGTTGCATCCGCTGTATTATTTTTTGTTCCATTTCTCTTCTCTTTTGCATATACACTAATTTGTAAATTCCATTTCAACATCGTAACAATCCAAACTTCGATGATTTTTCGCACACGATTCAACAACATTTCTAATCTATAATTCAAAAATTCAAATTTAAATTCAAACAATATAGGTATTAAGAAGACTATAGGGGAACTTAACCAATATCTTCTACTTCGTATATGACAAGTTTTTTTGTTGGGGACATTTTAGAACTTAGAAGCATCCCAATCAATAGAAGGCCAGGCGACCAAGCGCGGGCCCACAAGCAGTGACACACGCCGAGCATCAGTATTAACAGTATGCTTCGCGCTCACTAAATCACCCACCACTAACCGAGCCGGGCGGCGTCGGCGTAGTTACGCGCGGAATTAATCGTGGTGATTACTACAAACACGCGCGCGCCGCCGAAGGAACCGGCATTAGAAGCGAGGAGGAAGGGAGGAAGCTCTGCTCTAGATCACCTTGCCACACTCACCTACCTCGCCTGCGCCCCGCTCTGGGTTCTTCTCCTCCGCAGCGCGGTGGCAGTGGTGCTAGGACTTGTACTGGTGGTACTGCAGAAGCGGGCTTCTCGTGGCCTTGTCTGATCCGGCGCCGGGGACGGCCGCTCGCGGGGATTCCATGCGGGGGATCGCTGCTGCGCGGCTCGGGCCATCAGGTAACGGAGAATTCGGCTCTGCTCCCTCGGTTCCCGTGGTTTCTTGGGCGATCCTGCGTGGAGAAGGGGTGGTTTTTGTGTGATTCTTGGGGGTGATTTGTGATAAAGGCGTGGTCTTGAGGCTGGGCTGTCGCTGTGTTTCGGAGTTGGTGCCGAATCCTGCAATGCCGCGGCGTTGTGCTAGATTTGGGGTTCCATACTTCTATGAGCATTTATTGATCCTCTAGTGATAATTTTTCAAATTTTTGTTTGCGTTTTTTTAGTTGTATGGTTTTTGTGTTAGGATGATTCGAAAAGAGGTCAAAATATGCATCGGAAAGGGATTCGCAGTATGAGTTCAATTAGACTCTTCTTTGACAGAAAATTCGTCCTCTTTTTGTCTCAGCGTATCATTGCCGCTCTTCAAAAGTGCTCTTTCTGCGATGTAACTGCTCGGCCGTCCCTCTCTCTCGCTTTTTCTTGCTTTTATATGGTAAGTTCATTTTGAATTTCGTAAGAAATTTTATCTGTTGTTTTATTGATTAGCTTTCGTTACATGCATTCTCTGATTCAATTTCTTGAAACTTTCATGTTTTCTTTGTTTTTTATTTGCACTTGCATTTTAGTGTTCTTGTTTGCTGTACTTAGTTCTACACCCTGTTATCCTTTGGACTGCAACTGGTTTGGGTGGTTGGCATCTGAACCAATAATGCCACAATCTTGGTTGTTAAGACGAAGGTTGGTGTTTCTGGCTGCATGTGGTTTTGGGTCGAGGTGTTCAACTGCAGATTGTGATGTTGAAAACGCTGACAAGGCCTGGGTGTTCATGTAAAATTGACTGGAGGTCTCGAGTACTCAACTACTGTTGTAGAATTATGGTCGCTTCAGGAAGTACTAAATCACTTCCAGTCAGTTGTGATTTAATATTGAGTTTTTTAACGTTTCGAGTTAAGTTTAGGTTTGAGTTTTTGTGTCTTTAGCGTTATGTAATGGAAATGTTTGCTCCGAGATATTATGTTCTTCAACTTAAATTTCCAATTATTTCCCTGTGGTAAATGTCCATCTAAATGTCATTTCAAACTTCCCTTTCGGTTGTTAGTTTGTCAGATCGAATTTCAGGCGTTGATTATAATGTATTTGACTTTGCAGGGTTTGCAAGAGGAACACAAGATAAATGATGGCAGCTGAGATCAATAAAACTTATTTTGCGTGGTCGCAAGAACCGACTGAACGGGATGGTTCTCAAGTAAGTTCTGTAAGGCATTCTGGCCAGTAAACAGCTTCATTTCAAATCATTTGTATTATGCAAGATCAATTTTATTTCAAATGGAAATGTTACACTCTGGAGTTAAAAACCATTGCAATTCTGTTCTTGGTAAGCATCACCAGCAGCTAAAATACTCTCATTACTATCCTCAGGGAGCATCTGTATCCCAGACAGTTGATCATGGTTCCATATCCTTCGGAAGATTTGAACTGGAATCTCTATCGTGGGAGAAGTGGTCAGTGTTTACTAATGACAATCGTCATGAAGAATTCGGCAAATTCAATGGCTTAGTTGCACAGAAAAAGGCATATTTTGAAGAGTATTACAAGAGGATCAGAGAACTAAAGGCTTCACAGCAGCGAAACCAGCAAACTGAACTTATTTTGGAATATAGTGGCGATGGTAGTGATTCGAGTCAGACAGGAGAAGATATGCAGGCTGCAGAACTTGAAACACCTACTAGATCTGGAACTACTGTTGCTGATTATGTTGAACAAGCTGCACATGAGACTACCTCGGAGCAAGGATTGACATTCTATGATGAGTATGGCCATGAAGATGAAAACTTCAATGCAGAATTTTCCTCATCCAATCTTTCTTCGTCAGCTGTAGCTTTGCAGCAAAGTGACCAGGATGCTAGAGAAAATGTATGCAGTGATAGTTCAACTGACAGAATAGATTTAGTGCAGCAGAATGCCATTTCTGGTCGTGGTCTTGGAACAGCATATGAAGATGTAAGGGTTACTCAAAGAATTATTGAGAAAGGCTCGAGGCTTAGATATGCTCCGAAGATAATACCAAAGTCTGTCAAAACCTCCTCAGATGTCCCTCTGGATCACACATCTGCTAGTAAGGTAATAAACAACACAGTAAATTTTGTTGCAGTACTCTCTGAATTGCTCTTGCCTGTGTCCTTTGAAAACACTACTACCTGTCTGACATTATAGACTAACAAGGCTATCTACTTCTGTTTTTTTTTTGGAACTGCTACCCATTCAATCGTATTTAGCTAGCATAAGTTTTGTATTTGTATATCCAATTGCATCAATCTTTCATTAAAGTCTTAACACATTTTGCATTAACCATCATTTCAGAAGCCTGGTTCTCTGAAGCCTGGCATCAGTATGAACCAGAAGGCTAAGCCTGACAGTGACCGTTTACTGCGGAAGTCAAATGCAGCAGCACATCACAAGATGTCTGGTTTGGCCGCAAGGAACAAGCTTACAGCAAAAGAAACGATCGGAACTACAGGTGTCAGAAGACCCTCCTCAGCATCTGCACCACGGCCCTCTGCTGGAGAGCGGCACCGCACAGTCAGGGAGAGTGTAAAGAAGCCTGCTGATCTTTCCACCCCAAGGCGGCTTTCCACTGCTGAAAGGCACCCTGTCACTAGGGAGCGTGCCCTGAAGCAAGCTGATGTCACTACACCACGCCGGCCTTGTACTTCTGAAAGACGAGCTGTCAACCGAGAGAGTACAGAAAAGCATGCTGATATTGTCACTACACGTCGTCCATCTACTGGAGAAAGACGACCTGTTACCAGGGAGAGTGTTCTGAAAATGGATATGAGAACGCCTAGCAAGACAAGAGCTCCTGTGGTGCAACAACCGAAGGGTGCAACGGCCACAGTGGTATGTTATCTTAACAGTGACCAAAGCATTGGTCATCTAATTCTTGTGGTGTTCAAAGAGTATATTTATGTCGATTGATGCCCAAGTCGGTGTTTTTAGTTAAATCTGAAAAATAGAATGGCATCAAATTCTTATGATGGCATCTTCATGCAGAGCAATGTGAAGAAGGCAGTCACTCCAAATGCTTCTAGTAGCAGTAATCTGGAAAGAAAAAGGTTACTCGAATGAAACATATTAAATAGACTCTCCAGAGCGTTAGATTTGTGTGCAAAATTTTAATTGCATCGTTTTATACCTGCTTCAATGAACAGCAATATCAGAGAACTGGAAGGACCTTCAAAAGTAGGCAGAGACTCTACTAGGTCAAAAAGTATGGACTTGCAAGTTGTTGTCAAAAAGAAATCAAGGTGCTATTATAAATTAATGTTGGTGGCATGAAGCTTTTACAATCTGATTGGTAAATTAGGTTTTACCAAATTTCTGACAAAACTTATCATTTTGTAGCTCTGTTAACCTTCATCCAAAGAAACTGTTGAGTTCCAGTATAGGAGAACCAGCCCTGGAAACCTTTGTAAGACCAAAAAAGAAAGAGGTAAGTGCCAGCTTCAACATTTTTTTGCCATATAAATGAGGGAGATTTTTCTGCGGCCTTTTTTACATGTGTTTTGGGAACCAAAGGGCTAGTTTCTGCTACCTGCTGACAATTACCAGTAATCCAGTTGTAAAATCTCTTTCAGTCACCAGAGCAAAAAAATTAACTCTGATTATCACGCTGCACTGACGAGTTTGTCAGCTGTGCCTGGTAGTCAGCTGAACTCTGGATTTCTGCTTAGTTTAGTGCTCAAGGCCAACTTACAATAGTATTCTAAGATTTTTTTAATCAATATAATGTTGCACCAATTAACAGTTAAATTGAGTTCTAATGATGACAATGAACCTTTGTGTGGGGTATTTCAGGCTGCAGTGCAATCTCGAGCCTCTACATCGAAGAGAACAACGCCTTTGCAGACTGGAAACGTAAAGGGGAGGAGTTCAAATGTAATACTTTCACAGCACAACATCATATTTGGATTCTTCCCCCGAATTCTAAGATGCCCATTTTTTTCCTTGCTTAGTGTAGCTTTATTCATACCGAAGAATATATTTGACGGTTGCCCACTCATTTCTGCAGCCACCGCCACCACCGCCTCCACCGTGTCGTCCTTCACGGACAGTGAGCAGAGAAAATGGCAGCAGCTCATCAATTGTTGGACAAAAGCCAAAGTATGGTACTCATCATGAACACTGAAAAGCTATCTTATGATGCCTCCACTGCAAGCGTATCAAATACACGCATCGAATGATGTAATGCAGGGTTTCAGCCCCAAAATGACATTGATGCAAAGGGAGTCTCCATTCAATCTGGTACCCTTCACGAATGATGGATCTGACTACTGCTCGGATCTTGAAGCATCGGCATTGTTGCTCACTTCCCTTGAATGATGCATGTTGTCTCTGTATAGCATTTCCTCTACTTGAGAGCAAGTCCAGTGGTAGTGTATGTAGCTTATCCAAGGAACTTAGAACAGTGTATATATACCTCAAGTAAAATATTTCATCGGTCAAAGTAAAGTCTATATCTTAAACATGTGAAAATCTTTGGACCCTGAACATTCAGCTGCACATCATCAGAGTAACTGAAACCGTTCATTCTTTTTCCCCTCACCCTGTTTCGGTCAATAACGATCTCGACTCTTTGGCAGCTCTGTTCCATCATCGGTCAGCGATTTGCTCGTCGAAGAAGGCAGCACGTCTCTTGTTGCAGACTTGCAGTCTTCTGTTCTGAGTCACGCATGACACGTCGTCAGTCCTTTTCCTGCATGTAGGAGTGTTTATGCAGAGCCGTACAGAGTCCGTACGAGGCTGGGAAGGAATGGATGCTATTGGCAGCCGCGATCTTCATCGTCTCGCCGGAGTAAAGCGAAAGATAGATGGAAAGAAAAGCCATGTCCCCACGATGAACCTGACCTTCCTTCTGCCACACGGCAATGCTCAGCTCTGAAATGAAAAGGAGATATCACTGTGCTGCGTGCAATGCCATGTACTCACTCCGTCCTCTTCGGTCTCCTCCAGTCCTCCTCCTAGGTGGAACAAAAATCTGTGCTGAAAATTTAAGGAGGCCGTCGATGCCGCTGTCTCTGCAAGATGAAGAGTATCAGTTGGATTGACTATTCGACCTAGCTAGCAAAATGGGATGATTATTTAACCTAATGATTTAAGTGCTTAAACGACCGGAATTAATACTAAAAATCGATAAAAGACTTTAAAACAACAACTTTTATATAGGAATTTTATAGAGAAATCATATTATTTAGGAGTTTGAAAGGTATACCGCATCGTAATCTAGTCTGGTGACATACTCCTTGGCTGATCAAACGTTCACACACACACATTCCCGGCTGATCCGAACAGTACCAGCTCAGGTCGACCTTGAAACCATTGATCATACAATAAGCCAATAAGGTCTTTACTTACTTTACTATTTCCATCCCAAAAATATTTTACTTACTTTTTAGCACATAAACTTTATGAAAAAAAGATTTTTTTATTTTTTTATCTACCATCGATTCACAAAACAACAAGTTTCATTCTTTCAATACCCTTTACTTACTCTCAATTCATAATAATATTTTTTATTAACATTGTTAATATTAATAGGAGATACTTTGATTTTATACTCATATAACTAATTTATAATTTTTATATTAAAAATAAAGCTTTAAAAGAACGTTGCGAAAGTATTATTTACCCTCACCCTCCAATGGGCCTTTCATCTCGCCGATTTCTCAATGACCGGAGGATGAATATTCCGACAAAAATCTACCCCTTTTCGGTTTTCAGCCGTCACCCAATTCGTCACTTGGACGGAGGCGGAGCATGCGATTACGGGATACGGCCCGCCCGCTCCCCGTGGGAACGGGCAGCGCGGCACGCGGCCCCCGTCCACTTCCTCACCTGCGCGGCGCCGACCTACCCCGTTGTTAGGCTCACTGTAAAGTGGGCCCGGAGAGCGGTTGCGGTGATCCGGACCCCACGAGTCATCGAGTGTTCTTCGTTTTGGGTGGGTGTGGGGGGGAGCGGCCGGGACCACCGCGTCCGCCTCCTGCCACGTCCGCGGCGCGTGGGCCACGAGGGTGGGTGGGCCCGGGGAGTCAGCGAGCGCGCGTCTTCTCGAGCGTTTTTTCGGTGGGCAGAGAGGCGTGGGAGACGAGGCACGCAGGCAATAGCGGTAAGCTCTGCCGGGCCCCACGTATCAGCCTCCAGCTGGATGGTGGGGCCACCCGGAGATGTCGGTATGTTTACAGCTGTTTTTCTTGTGGGAAAAATGCTTGAATTTTATGAAACGAAGAAGCGATGCACACACAACACCACCACGTACATACCAAATACCAAGTGCATGAGGGCCAATAATAAATTTTATACCAAAGTACATCCACGCATACGTAAATATAAGCTATTTTTATGCTCATTTATTTTAGAATAACAATAGTGACAATTTTAAGAATGGGACAATATTTTCTTTATAATTCATTGTCTAAAATATAAATCTAAACCGATCGATATAATGTTTGCTAAATGTTAGTAGACTGAGTTAATGCGCCAAAAGATATATGATAAATATTTTTTTGTTGAATCAATAAGTAGAATAATAAATCATAATCAAGGCAATAGTCAAGAGGCTAGCATAAACCTACGAATCTTCTCCTTGTTAGTTAAGTATGACCAAATGGCAAATGTATTTTAATTCGATTAATAGCTAGTACAATTCGTCTCTATCATTCATCTCATCTCCTTCTCTTACCGTATATATTCTTTTTCATCATGATATTAAACATAAGCTTAGTTGTATAATTTATAGTGATAGTATCTAGGTCGGATTTTAATTGAATGTGATACAAAGACTTTCTAGACTGATGGAATTTAGTGCTTTAGTGCTCACAGCCCTTTCACATGTTACATTGATTATCATGTTTGTAATCTCCTTATTTTGACATGTTAATTTATTTTAAGTTAAAATATGATTATTATGTTCAACACCTCTACCCTTGATCACTGGTTACGAAAAATCAACGCAACCATGCGCTAAAGAAAATAGCGATGAGCCGTGGTAGAATTGATGGGTGCGCCCACCGATTATCCCTTGTCCACGTCGGCTCGGGTGGGGACGGCCGAGGCGAGGCTGGAGGCTCGGCGCCCACCGGAGCCGCAAGACAACTGGAGACAGCCTGTCTCCCACCCCCCTCCCCTCTTCTTCGCTCGGTCTCCTACTCTCTCTCTCTACACCACCATCCCCCGTTCCCCCTCGCTCGCCTCCGCCGCCGCCCGCCAGGGCTCCCATTCCTCCAACACCTCCGCCGCGGCCGGATCCCACCGCGGCTCGCTGCGGCGCCCCGTTTGACCTCCGAATCGCCGATCCCATCGCGGGTTCCGGCGGTCGCGGCTTCCACCGCCGGGGAGCTCCCACGAGTCGCTCCCCGCTATCCTCCGTCCTTCGCTGAGGTGATTTTCTAGATATTTCGCAATCGTCCCTACATTTTTTTGGGCAACTTCGTCTTCGGTGATCTTATCTTTCCTCGGTGC
>KE372369.1:186515-201470 GCA_000418225.1 Zizania latifolia
CAGATTAAAAGCCCAACAGATCTAATCTGCGCACCCCGGAACTTCCGGTTATAGCCGGAACTTCCGGTCATCGGAACTTCCGGATCCTATCCGGAACTTCCGAAATTACCCTTCTGTATCGAATTAATTTGGGTCCGGAACTTCCGGTTACAGCCGGAACTTGTAACTTTCGGCAATGTAACTTCGCATGGAATGTTCATAATGAAATACGGGGGTATTTTGAATTCAGGCTCCAGATATGCATGCTGAAATTGATATCAAAGTGCTCGAAGCTTCGGAGGCACTTTGCCAGCAGTGGGTAGTATACGAAGTACATAGGTCCGAGGGCCGCCTTCGATTCAAGATGCCTCGAGGTCCCACCGGTGAAGTAATTCCCGAGGTCGCCCACAAGCTACTAGCCTCTATTAAGGCCGAGCCCGCTTGCAGTTCTTCTTCGTCTCCAAGCCTAAGTACTTTCGAAGTAGTCCCTGCAGCTGGGAGGGCTCAGCCTTCGAATAACGACGAAGCCCTGAACTTCTCAGCATTTGATGCAGAGGTACCAGCTACTCGGACTTGGGCAGATTAGCAAGAGGAGCGAAGGGCTATCAAAGCGGCGAAGCGTGGACGGCCTCGGTCTGGCGAGGGTTCATCAAGCCACGATGGACCTCGTCGTAAGAAACCTAGCAAGAAGCGGGGGTCAACTTTCTCAGCGACGCGGGCCCGCTGGCTATTGGGTTTTGACAGTGCTTTTTCGTGAAATTACTAGCCGGGGTGTATTGATGTACCTCGCAACTATATTTATGAATTCGACGTTCAATAAATTCGTTATTGTTCGAACTTCGTATGTTTGACTTCGAACTTCGCATGTTTGACGTACCTCGTACTTATACGTGCAGTTCGTTTAATCTTGTTGTGATGAAACTATGCCGAAGCATGTCCCAAATGCGTGTATAGGTGCCGGGCCCCCCTTGCGTGGAGCGGCTTCGAGGACCCCTGTGGAGCCGTTGCGCATATTGCTATGATTGCTAACGCTATGACGACGAGGGGGCATGCTTCGTAATGTAGACTTTGAATATAGGGTCACTTTGAACCGCACTGGACGCTTTGAGTGTCCGGCACTCGAAATTCATTTTTTTATACCGCTCCGGGTCCGGAGGCTCTTTGCAGCGGTAATGGTGGAGCAGATCGCACCGATTTTTTTAGGGTCCGGCATGGGACCCAAAGTCAGTGCCGTTAGCTATACTTCAGGGCGCGACCCGCGAACATTGAGCTTTGGCTTCACGGCAGCATTCGGGCCACACTTTTGTGTGTTAGACTTTATTTTGTCTCGCGCCGAGCCAGTGACATCGGGAAGCAGAATATGATAGGTGCGAAGCACCTAAAGGTGAAATGGCCTTGCCGAAGGTGCACTTGAAGGAGCTTCGCATATCATTAAGAACAATCAGACGTAGTACCGCTGAAGGTGTTCTGCATGCCAGCTATGCTTCAACTCTTCCCCCTCTAGAGTGCTGAGTCTGAATGATCCTGGCCTGCTAGAGCGAAGTACTATATATGGGCGTTTCCACTTGTTACTCAATTTGCCCGGAGCTAGTACAGCCCGGAGCACCAAATGCCCTGGCGACAAGGGATTTGGCTTCACCTTCGGATCAAACCATGTCTTTGTCTTTGCTTGATACTTCGTTAGGTTCGCCACGGCTCGGATACGTGTTTCTTCAGATAAATCAAGCGACACTTCACGCTCATTGCCGGATTCAGGTAGCATTGTGCGAAGCGAGCCCCCTTGAGCTCCGTTGGGGTCATGGCTTCGTCACCGAACAACAGCCTGAACGGAGTGAAGCCTGTTGACCTTGACTGAGTGGTTCGTATGGACCATAAATTTTTTTGCAGCTCCTCGACCCACAGTCCCTTTGCGAGGCCAACGATCCGGCGATTAAGACCTGTCAAAATATTACCATTGGCCCGCTCGATGGCTCCGTTAGATTGTGGGTGCCTAACAGCGGCGAAGCACAATTCGATGCCTAGGGATTCGCACAACTCCCTGAATGGCTCCGCATCGAACTGTGTGCCGTTATCGATGGTAAGCTGCTTGGGCACTCCAAATCTGCAAATAATATTCTGCCAGAAAAACTTCTGGATATGCTTCGAAGTAATAGCAGTAAGGGGCTCGGCTTCGACCTACTTTGAGAAGTACTCAATAGCTACCACTGCGAATTTCAAGTTCCCTTTGGTATGCGGGAATAGCCCGACGAGGTCCATTCCCCACCGCGCTAACGGCCATACCGGCGTGATAACCTGCAGGGGGGTCGGTGGTCGATGGCTTCGCCTAGCCATCCATTGGCAGCCTTGGCATGTGCGGACGAGGCCTTCGGCATCAACCATAATAGTGGGCCAATACAATCCTTGACAAAGGGTCTTACCGGCCAACGCCCGGGGGGCGAGATGGCTCCCGCAGAGACCTTCGTGTATATCACGGAGCAGCACTTGTCCTTCTGCAGCAAAAATGCAACGTAGAAGCGGAGTACATACCCCAGACTTGTATAGCAAGCCCCCTATAATATGATAATTGCGAACTCGATGCCTTAGCCTGGCGGAGTCGGATTCGCCGCGATCAGAGGCTTTGTCAAATAACATGGCCATTATGGGGCTCCACTAGTCATTGTTCGTGCAGAGTACCTCGACTCCCTCGGTCGGGACGTTGATGGGGCTTGAATTTCTTCATAAAACGCTCCCTCGGGGAGCTCTTGACCTCCAGCGGCCGCTTTAGCGAGGGCATCAGCATGATGGTTCTCGCCTCTCGGAATGTTCCTGATGGAAATCCCCTTGAAGGCCAACTCCGTCTTGCGAACCTCCGCTAAGTACTGAGCGAGGTCTAGGTATCGAGCTTGAAAACTTTTATCTACGTGGCCAGCCACAATCTGAGAATCAGTTTTTACAAGCACCCTCGCGGCGCCCAACGCTCTGGCTTTTCGGAGGCCTAACAAAATACCCTCGTACTCTGTGACGTTATTTGTAGCTTTAACATTTAACCTAGTAGAGTACGAGGCCTTTTGGCCGGAAGGTGAGATAATTACAACTCATGTACCGGCTCCGGAGGCCTGATATGCTCCGTCCGAATAAATGGTCCAAATACCTTCACTGGGGACTTCGGAGGACCAGACCGCGGAGGGGGTCCATTCCGCCACGAAGTCCGCAATTATTTGCGACTTAATCATTGTGCGTGCCGTGAAGTTTAGTCCGAACGGAGCTAGCTCGACGGCCCACTTGCCAGTTCTACCTGTAGAATCTTTGTTACGGAGCATGTCCCCAAGTGGGTATGACGTCGGCACAATAATATTGTGTACAAGAAAATAATGCATTAATTTCCTCAAAGCCATGACCAAAGAGTACATCATTTTCTCGAGCTCAGTGTATCTTGTCTTGGCTCCGGACAGGGCCTCGAAGACAAAATAAACCGGTCTCTGAGCCAATCTGCCCTTGAAGTCCGCCTCGCGAACGAGGACCGCGCTTACCACTGAGGCAGCAGCCGCGAGGTATAACAACAATATCTCTTCAGGCAGCGGGGTAGTAAGCGTCGCCAAATTGGCGAGGTACTCCTTATTACATCAAAGCTCCGTTGGCACTCTGGCGTCCATGCAAAGTCCTCCGATCCTTTCAGTGCCTTAAATATCGGCAGACTTTGCTCGGCGGAGCGTGCCGGAAAGAGGCTGAGGGCTGCGAGGCGGCCTGCGAGCTTCTGGACCTATTTCAATTTTTCAGGTGGAGCCATGCGCTGGAGTGCGCTAATTTGCGTGAGACTGACTTCGATACCATGACTCGAAACCAAGTACCCGAGCAATTTTCTCGCGCGAGCCCCGAAGATACATTTCTTGGGGTTCAGGCGAACTCCTACTGAGCGGAGGCTTTCAAAAGTCTCCGCTAGGTCCACGCTATGATTGCGCCTTTTAGCGCTTTTAATTACAATATCATCCATATAAGCCTCGACATTTCAGACCTGCTGATGCCCGAGGGCTTTGGAGATTAACCTAGAAAAGGTGGCTCCGGTGTTTCTTAAGCCGAAGGGCATTCGCACATAACAATAGACTCCCGATAGAGTAACGAAGCTTGTTTTATCTTCATCTTCACGCTTTAACCAGACCTGATGATATCCCGAATATGCATCGAGAAAGCTTAGCAGCTCGGACCCCGCAGTGGCGTTGACGAGTTGATTAATGCGAGGCATAGGGTAGGGGTCACGGGGGCATGCTTTATTCAACGAGGTGAAATCAATACACTGCGCCACTTTCCTGTGTTCTTTTTCTTTACGAAGACGGGGTTCGACGGCCGCTCCGTGTGACTAACTTCCCGTATAACTCCTGCCCGAAGCAGCTTTTCTACTTCGGCCTTAGCCAACTCCGCACGCTCGACGAATAGCTTCCGTAGCCCCTAGCGCACCGGCCTCACCCTTGGGTTGACCAGTAGCGAGTTCTCAATAACGCTTCGATCGACCCCGGGGATGTCTTCGTCTAACCATGCGAAGACACCGAGATTGCTTCGGATCGTCCCTTCAAGCGAAGCCATGTCCTCTAAATCCAGTCCTCCTCCGAACTGAATAGGGTACTCGAGCCCCCCTTCGACGAGAATCCTTGTGATAACTTCTCCGTCAGACTGAGGCTTGAATGCAGGGCCTTTGACATGGCCCTGGGCTTCGTCTCTAGGCTACACATTATGTACCTGGCGAGGTTCGAAGGGGGCAGTATGGCCATACTCCACCCTCCGGGCCACACTCTGATCGCTCAGGACCATGAGGACTCCGCCTTATATTGGCAACTTTAAGCATAAGTAGTTATGATGTGCAATGGCCCCGAACTGATTCAGAGTCCCCCTTTCAAAGATAGCATTGTAGGCGTACGGAGCATTAACAACATCGAAGATGACCTCCTCTGAGCGTGAGAGGCTCCCTTCTCCGAAGGTGACTTGAAGGCCAATTTGCCTAGCCGCCTCGAGAGGGGTCCTATGAAGCCTTGCAGGGGCCTCGCAGCTAGGAATAGATGCCTGCGGGGAATAAATAATTGATCGAAGGCGTGCGCGAAGATGATGTCCGCCGAGCTTCCTCCGTCAATAAGCACACGGCGCACCTCGGTGCCCGTGATATCAGCGGAGATGACAAGGAGTTCCGCATGTGGGAACTTGATACCAGCAGAATCTTCAACTGAGAAGGAAATGGGCACATGGCTCCACTCCGGCATCGAGGAGGCGGACATCGAAGTTCCAACGTGTCCTACCTCGCGGACATAATCCCAGCACTGTCGCTTGGATAGGCTCCCGAGGGCCCCGCCGCCTGAGATAGGCAGGACCACTCTCTTCTGGGGTTTGGGAGCGTTCTCGACCTTCGGTGGCGGCATCAAGTTCGCCACCGGGGCTCGAGGCCTTGATTCATCCGCTTCCCGCACGCCCCACAACTTAAACATGCTCCGGCCACGCGGCTTCGGGCGCCCGGTCTGTAGTTCCTCGGCCACTGGTCTGCTCAAGATACTCCCCTCGCAAGGCCATTATTGCCTTGCAGGTGTCGGTGTTGTGGCTCCAGTTATTGCCGTGGATGTTGCAGAAGAAATATCTGCCGGGAACGAAAGGCCCCGTCATCGGCTTCGCACCGGCCTCCCGCCCTCGTCCTTGAGCATGCTAGAACTTCATAGCCCTTGGCTCGAAGATGTTCAGACTTCGTTACGGAAGTGCTTGCGGTTTCGTCGAGACAACGAAGGGGGCTGTTCGGCAAACGTCGACTTCGTGGAGCTCCGGGGCTTGGATTTGGACGGTGGCAGTGGCTCTTTGGAGTTGTCCTTCCTCAGAGCAGGCGTACTCCTCGAAGTACGTCATGAGCTGGGCCACCGAGGATATTGGCTTCCTATGAAGCTTGTCTAAAAAACCCGCATTGGTTACCCCTTCACTGGCAGCGTCCACAACGGAGGAGGTAGAGAGGCCCTTTATCTAGGACTTCGTGAAAGCAAAGCGCTGTGAATACTGCCTCAATGTCTTCCCCGGCTGCTGCTTTACTTGGAATAGACTTTCGGTTGACATAGGGGCGACGAAGGTCCCTTGAAAGTTATTGGTGAACTTCTTGCGCAAGTGTTCCTAGGACCTCACGGAGCCAGGTTTCAGGGACCAAAACCAACGGAGGGCTATCCCTTCAAGGGCCAAAGGGAAACACTTCGCCATGGTGTCCCTTTCACCTCCGCTGGCCTCGATGGCGAGGGCGTACGAACGGGCGAACTCATTAGGATCGGAGTCCCCGGAGTACTTAGGGAGCTTCATGGCTCGGAACTTCGAATGGAAGCGGACCATCTGCAGATCTGGGTGCAAAGGTGACCCTTCGTCGAAGGAGGCGTTCTGCCTTCACTCTTGGGGTTGCTGATCGCCATGGTCGCTAACGGCGATGGTGGCGGGCAGCACCGGAGGGTCTTCGGTAGTGCGAACCTGGCTGGCCGCGTTCTGCCTCCACCTCATGACTTCTGCTCGGAGCAAGGCCAGCTCGGAGGCCTGCTCACTCTCTAGGGCTCCGCCTCGCCCGGAGTCTGGCTCTGGATCTTGCGACCGAACATAATCTGTTCGCAACGCGACTGAGGGCGGAGGCCCAGTTTCTTGGGGCTTCGCGCCTCGCGGCAGTCTGGACGCAAGCGGCCCCGTGGCGGGGACCTCGAGCGCTAGGTCAGGGACGGACCCTTCACCCCTGGGAACAGCACCTTCTACTGGAGGGGGATTTGTTTGCTCCGCGGCGTCTAGAGACGGAGCTTCTGAGTGTGCGGAGGCCAGCGCTACCCGAGGTGACCTTCGGGTAGGGGCTACGCTCTTGTTCTTCCTCGGAGGCATGGTCCGAAGGCTGGTGGTAAAGAATCTAGTTTTTGGACTAAGATCCCCATGGACGACGCCAACTGTTGCCATAATTCTAAACTACGCAACATGTTTAAATGTTTAAAAATCTCGAAGGATTCGAAGTGTATATTAGGGTTCTAACAGTGCTCTAGGCCTTTGAAAGGATAATAACCTTTGAGCAGAAACATCTTGGTTTATACTTCGCACTCTGGTCCCCCTCCACCCTGCAAGGGGAGGGGTATTTATATGCGCAATTGCATGAGGTAATACGAAGTTACCCTCTACTTACAATCGACCATTACAGTGTGAACAATGTTCTTATATAGAGGTAGTTTAGTAACCCTCTGTGTGAGTGAACCCGGCTTTAGGTCTTGTCGGAGGGGACAGAAACACCACGATTTTGGAGCTTTTGCGACAGACGGTTTCAGAGGCTTCGTCCTTACCAAGCCGAAGGGGGCTCCGTACAAAGTTGCACGGAGACTTAATTTATACCTCCGGAAGGGGCTTCGCAGTCACTGTTATTGAAGCCTCGTTAGAGTAAAGTAATTTACCCCAACATCTACTAAACTCGAGTGCTAAATTCCTAATTACAAGAATTCTGGTACAAATAAATCTCTTGATATCATATCTGGAGTTCAAATATCTGATAAAGACTCAACTTTACTTATCGGAATCAAACCCCTGTTTATGAGTCATACCGGGTGGTCAATGCTGGTCTTAGCCTACCCTTAGTTCGGTCTGATAAGCCTAACTGTGAGGCACCCGGGGGTCACATCCCCGACATCACTATCAACAATAACACGTTATGTTTAGTTAAAAAGCGAAAAATAAAATCATTGTTTTAGGCTAGTTTAGCGGTCCGCGATCCTAACTTTATTTTATATGGATAGGTTGGAACATTTACGTGGAATGAATTGGATCCTAACCTATTAAATTAGTATTTAAGTATTATAATTTTTTATATATTTTTAATATATACGTAAGCATAAATGTTGCTATTTTTATCAAATTAGTCCTTAAGTATTATAATTTTTTATATATTTTTAATATATACGCAAGCATAAATGTTGCTATTTTTTGGATTACTTTTTCTTGCAAACTCGCGAAGCTTCGGGCCTTCCCCACCCAACGCGGCGCTCTCCTCTCCTCTTGCTCCGAAGTCCGAATCCCACCACTCTGGTGCTCGCGGACCTCCGAGCTGAAACCCTCGCCTCCCTCGTCGAGATGGACGGGGAAGCAGCGGACTTGCTCGACTGGGAGCTGCTCCTCGCCTCTCCTGCCGCCGCGGCCGCCACGGCCGAGCCGTGCGCCGGCGGCCGAGAGGGCGAGGACGACGCTGGGGCCATCAAGCACGACTACTTCGACCTCGGTTCTGATGCTAAGTACCCTGAGAGGGTGTCCTTGTCGGAGGAGGATAAGGAAGAGGAGGAGGATGAAGAGGAGGCGACCTCCGGCAACGCCAGCTGGGTGGAGCCGGACCCCGACGTCCTCGTCTTCCCCGGCAGTCACCGGGCCGCGCTGTGGTCGGACTCGTCGTCGGACGGGGAGAGGCGCGAGGAGGCTGAGGTGGCCGAGCCGCTGGAGGTACCGGTCGAGGAGGCGGCAAGCGAGGGGGCGATCGCGAAGGGAGGGGTGGTTCGGTGGTGGCAGCTGCCGATGGGCATGCTCCGGGCGTGGGCGCTGCGCGCGGCAAGGAGCGCGTGGTCAGTGCCCGTCGCCGTCGCGCTGCTCGGCATCGCCGTGCTAGGGCGGCGCCTTTACCGCATGCGGCGTCAGAGCAAGGCCATGACGCGCGTCCGGCTCGTCCTTGACGAAAAGGTGAGACCTTTCGCTTCTTTCCCGGCTATGCCGTGTGTTACCTTGCGCCGCTATGCTTGTGTAAGCGTCTCAATTTGCCATCTTGTATCATTCAGACGCTGCTTCCTCTAATCCCTTTTAGTACCTTATTCGATTATGGAGAAAATAGCATACATCTCCAGGCTCCAGCCTCTGTTTCCATCGAAAACAAAAAGGCCAAGTCTGAACCAAACAGAAAGTATACTGGCAAAGCAATAAACAGCTCCTTTAGAGCCTAGGTGATTGTTTTTTCCTTTAGCAAATTACACTATGTAAGTATTAGTATAGCTGCAAGCTGAGGAAGTGAGGAGAAATGTGGAGTTCATTATATTTATCTTGTTGTCATCCTCCTCACGTACTTGCATAAAGAACTCTTTCTATTTGTGCTGCCATTTGAGCGGCATGGACAATAGATAATCTAAAGGGCCAAGTGCACAATTGAACTTTGGCTTGCATCAAAAGAGGATTAGAGTGTTATGTAAATGCAAGTGCTTCCACATTTGTTCTATACTTGTATGTGATACTACGTGGTTTCTTGACAACATTCTGCTGATCCTTACTTGGAGCATTGGGATTGAACACTTAAATAAGCTATCTTAATGTTGTTCCTGATATCAATGTCCTATTGTTGAAAACCCTCAGATTTTACTGGATATATGTTGAAAGCAGGAGTAACAATATATACAGCAAGAACCAAAGGAAAAGGGGGGAAATACAACTTAGGGCGCATAGCACACTCTCATAAACTCTCAGAGAGGAGTATTCCTATTCCATAGGGTAATCCCTTCCAAGCCAAGCATGTCATGTAACGATCAGGCTAGTCACACCTTTGGCTCCCGCTGCACTCCATCCCCATATATTTTCTAAGATTTGGTAGATCACCTGCTGTGTTGATGATTCATCGCTGCGGAAAAACTGATATCAGTGTGCAGCTCATCATTGCTTAGCTTAGTTCTGTGGTGAATAACATTATAATGATTTATGCAGAAGGCATCCCAGTTCAAGGCCCAGGCACCGCACCTGAATGGATCCATCCTGATGGTGCGACGATCTCCAATGATAAAGCCTATGCTTCCTGCCAATGGAGTGACCCCGTGGCCCGTGCTGGGGCACATCTGAGCTTGAGACCAGAACTAGTAATACAAGTGTTCAATGTCACTTGGTTTGTAAGCATACCATATTGGTCCCCTAAAGATCTAGCTGCTATTTGGGATAAACAACTGGTGGACGACACCTTATGTAGTCAACTAGTCATGTTCCCGCTTTATGTGGGATGTCATTTAGGCAATGAGATCCTCTAAGTCGAGACTGACATATGTGTCCGACAGTGCTGAGATCCATATGTCAGTGACGATGTCACGATGACGTCGATGTCAGAGGAACTGCTTCTGTCATTTAGGCCTTCTCTGCTTTATGTTTATTTTGTCCTTGTATACCGTATGTGCTTGAACAGTGTCTCTGTATATATGACAAAGTATCCATACTGCCATACGTAATGGGAGTTTAAAATGTGATCAGCTTCCTTTAACCACTGTTGATCTCGCTGTTTCTTTGGCGGAGAATGGTATTAACGTGATCTTTGCATATGTGCTTAGTAGTTAGTAGGGATGTTTGCCCAGCACAGATGAACATTGGACAGCCATTTCTGTGGAATGAACTGATGTTTCTGTTTCTGAGTTGGATATCTTCTCTTCAGTATTCCGTTTTGGGTTTCTCTCTCTGCTCCTAACTCCTGAGACTGCCGTTGACACCACGACTTCGGTGCAGGAAACTGAAACTAGCAGGAAAGCCCTGTTCCACATGGATTTTGTGAAGGAAAACCTGGATTGGAAAGTTATTGTCAGCAGAATTACGGTGTTCAGGATCTGAAAATGTAACCAAGGAAAACCTAGATTGGGAGGTTCTTGGTTTAAAGAGGGAATGATAAAAAAAGCGAAAATGAAACCAAGCGGCATCGATGTGGTCGTGCCGGAGTGGTTATCGGGCATGACTAGAAATCATGTGGGCTTTGCCCGCGCAGGTTCGAATCCTGCCGACCACGTTTTGGACTAGGCTGCACTTTCTATTTTTAACGGTTACGCCGAAAGGAAAATGATAGCACATACAGTATGTCCGTGTACTTTTTTTTCTCCACCAACAAAACACCGTGACTCCATATTCATCATTTTCTTTTTTTATTCTTTTTTGGTATAAAATTCTCATAATATTTTTTATAACTAATCATAAAATTTCTTTACGTTTATACATTTACAAGGATTTTTCTATATTATTTCGAATTTTTCTATAATGTTTTCTGTTTTATAGTTTTTTAAAATCATCCGGTTATCGTGGATAACCAACAGTTTCGGTTAGTTTTTTAAATCAAATTGTAAACAGAGAGAAACCGTTGGGTATTCAAAATTTTAAATTTGAACAACCTTCCTACCATATGGGAAAATAATGATCATTTGTAATGTAAGACCATATATATATGAAAATTGTGTGAAAGGGATATCAGCACTTTAGTATCGGATCCCATCAGAACTCTGAAGTTGAGCGAGAGTGATATTAGGATGAATCCTAAAAAGTACTCATATTATATTTTCGTCATATGATTTTTAATCAAAGTTAGCACTGTAGCCTTTTTCTAAGAAAATATTAAAAAAATTGAAAACAAGCGGGAGGAGCCAGCTCTCCGTCGTCGCGTTTCCTTCCGCTTCCGCCCGCCCCCTTCCGTTCCTCCAAAATCCTCGTCCTCTCCATCGCCCCCGGCGCCGCCGGCGGTCCCGCGAGCCCGTAGCCTCCGCGCTCCGGGTTGAGGCGATGCTCAGGAGCAAGCAGTGAAGCAGATGTGAGAGGAGATCGACGAGGCGTACCGCTTTGTCTGCAAGGGCGAGCCGGCGACGTCCGCGTCCGCGACTCCAAGTGAGTTTCCTCTGTTTTTCCCCTCCTGTTTGTGGTTTTGTGCCGCTGTCTCCTCCCTGCAGAAGCCCTCCCTGTGCAGCATGTGGAATGTGGGTTGGCTACATGCAGCTGCAATCGCTGATTCGCTTCTGCGTGCTGAATTCCATGTGTGGTGGCTCGAAGCAACATCGCCGGGATCATTTCCAGTGTAACCACTGCTGACAGTGTAGCAAACTAACCGTGCCTCGTTACGCCTTTCAGGAACTGCCACAAAGCTTACCATCTGCACGACTGCACTGTGTGGGGAAGGAAGATAGCTTCCTTAATTCCGACGAGCAGTTCATTTGTGGTGAGCAGAGCATCATTTTTTTTTTCAGTAGTTCAACAATGCTTGGCTCCTATCTGAATTAGCGCAACATTGCGGTACTCATTGCGCTGCGTGCTCATGTTTGCTACAATTATGTTTTGTTGTACGGAGTATTTGGTTTCTGATCATGTATTATGGTGTCTCGCTATGTATTTCAATATTCTACTCGTTGCCTCCCTGTCTTATAAGCAAATATTATTACAGATATTGCAATAACATTGATAATAAATATTTATACAAAGTTTAATAATTTTTCCCAAAAAAACTTCCACTGGGGATGACATTCGGTAAAAACCACCCTCGTAGAGCGGATTTTTAGGTTTCCGAGGTGGGGGCTTGGCACAAAATTTCCTTGGTGCAAATTTTCTAGATGCCCCCAAACCTGGCACGTCATGTAAACCGCTTTTCTAGATGACGGTTTTGAAGAAAAAACACTCACGTAGGGAGCATTTGAGGCAATTTTTGCAAATTCACCTAGAATAAAATCTAGTAAAAAATCGTGGAGATTAGACCAGACACAAGTGCAGTCCGTGTTGCTGACAGATGCCATGGGCCAAATATTTTGTCACATCTCTTCCTTTTCTTCTTGACCTGACCTGGAAAAACAGCTCTTTCTTCGTCGTTTTGTTCAACAGTAGCCGAAGGTGGCATCTTTGAAGTTGTAATCGTTAGTTTTGGTCGGAGGCTGTTTTGTGGAATTCTTTTATCATTAGTGATAATGATCTTTGCCACATTCCGATCTCACAGCCCCATCAAACAAACAATGAACATACACAAATTTACAGCTATTTGTATAGCATTGGAATTTGGATTCATTTAAACGATGCATGGATTTGGATCGAAGGGCATACGCTCCAGCGCTGACCGCACTTTCTTTCAACCATATGTTTCGTCGACTTTGTGGTTTTTGAATTGAACATGTCGAGCTCCCTTGTTAATTCCAACAAACCAAGTCTAAAAAATTCAGTCCAGAGAAGATGACTAAATTTGATCTGAAAAAAGAGAGAAGAGAACTAGATATCGTGGCATGCATACACAGTAGAGGAATCTTCTTTACAGGAAGCAACTTGCAACTCCAAACACTTCAAATCACTACCAGAAAAAATATATATTGCTACGACTACGACAGAATATACATCGCTTGCCCCGTCAGCAAGGAGCATGAAACAATAACCATAATTACCTTAGAAAGTAATTCCGACCATAGCAATGCTGACACATTGGGTGGATTTAGCCTCTGCCAACCTTAACGTGGCGCTGGTTGCGAAAATAGCTAAGAAGAACCTGAGCCTGCACATAAATACCGGGAAATGGTAAGCTGCAAAGGTATGAAATAAGTTGGCTGTTCTTGCTAGTATTCATTTTTTAGCATAGAAATGAACATGTCAGTTCATGGCAACATGAGGTAGAAGACAGGTTGTAATACTACCTTCTCTCTTGCACGGGATGTGCCTGATTGTGACAATGCTACCAAAGGTGGCACGGCGCCTTCTTGAAGCACAAGGGTGCAAAACCTGCTACTGTTTGTGCAGAGCTGAAGCAGGGCAGCAGCCGCATTTTCCTTTGAACGTGCTGAGCCCAGCTCGACAACCTCAACCAGTACCCGGATGCCTCCTGCCTGAGCAATGCCATTCCTTCCTTCATGTACAGATGCAAGGTTTGCTAGAACAGCAACAGCTTTGTCGACCAACCCAACGGCAGGATCCATCAGCTCCACCAAGTGCTTTACAGCCCCAGCCTGAACAATGCGGGCCTTGTTCTCATGGAATATCGACAGATTGAAGAGTGCAGTAGCTGCATCCTTCTTCCCTTGCGGGGTCCCGTCTCCCAGCAGATCTACTAATGGTTCGATGGCACCAGAGCGTCCAATCTTGATCTTGTTCTCTTCAACGACTGAGAGGCTGAACAAAGTTGCCGCTGAGTTAGCCTTCGCTTCAGGATTTCCCACCTGAAGAACGTAGATGAGAGGCTCAATGGCCTCGGCGCTTGCTATGGCAATCTTGTTATTGTCATTTAATGATAAATTTAAGAGGATTGTCACCGCATTTTCTTGTGTCCCAGGGTCTGCAGAACGAAGAAGACTCACCAAGAAGGGTATAGCTCCGCAGTTTGCTATGACAACTCTATTCTCCATGCTCTGCCTAGAAATAATGTGGAGCTCTCCTGTTGCTGACCTTTGGACCTCAGCAGAATCATTTTTCAGTTCCTCAACAAGATCACGCACTTTAGCAGTAATACTTGAAAAATCAGATCTTGAATCCATTGAAGATGACAATCCAATCCTAGGAACAATTTTATCTGACTGTCGCCACCAGATAGGCTGATTTCGAGAATGAACACCACCCAATTTAGGTCGGACATCTGGTTCTACTTTTGAACATGTGTTGACTGCACCGTCTTGTGTAATTTCTGATGCAGTTCTGTCACTTGAGGTATGTACCCTCGCATTCTCCTCTTCAAGGTCATGATGGTTGCTGCTATGACTGCTACCATTGCTTTTGAGATGCTGCTCCTCATCAGAAACTTCAAAACCATCATCTCTCATTTGGTTGAGAGCTTCAGAATCATCAAGTAGAGATTTGTTTGCTGCAGTAGTTGCTGTTGATAATCTTAAAGAATCAGGTTCAGAATCATCTGTGTCTTCGAATGATGAGACTCTATCATCTGAATCAGAGTTCTCATGTATCAAATCATCATGACTATCATCCAACACACACTGTGCTTTTGGACGGGATGCAGCTATCAACTGACTGTGTTCTGGCGATCCAGACTTGTTTGCATTTGTACTTCCATCCATGAGGTTAAGGGAGACAGGAAAGCACAAACTCAAGAGCTTCATGGGATCTGGCAACATTATATCATGTACCTCACACCAATTTTCAATCAACTGTTTGACAGTGAAGTTAGGAATCAATTTGGTGTGTCCCAATATTTGGCGTGTCTTTGGGCAGATGTTGTAGCCCAGATCAAACCATTTCCTGATGAAAACATGCTCATATGTTTGACCAGATGCCACAATCACTGGATCTGACATTAGTTCAAGG
>KE372369.1:207308-218984 GCA_000418225.1 Zizania latifolia
AGGCCAGCGCGGTCGGTGCGGCACGCTGGGCGCAACAGCGAGGCAGGCACATCACAGCGACGTAGAGCTGTGCTCAGGGTTGGCGGGGAGAGAAAAAAGAAGAAAAGAGGAAGAAAGAAAAGGAAAACGGAAGGAAAAGAAGAAAGGAGAAAAAGGGAGAAAAAGACAAAGAGGAAGGCTGCTATTTGAATGAAGAGGGACAATGTGTTTTGAGTTTGAATTTTTGAATTTTCAAGTGAGATTGGAGGTATGTACATATACGTCTATACGTATACACAAGTATACATGTATACACCGATGGATAGAAGAATAAGTTTTGAATTGACTGTTTGACAGAGAAAAATTAATATCGAAGGAATTTGGTATCAACATTTAAACCGAATGGTTGGATTAGGAGAAAGTATTTTATTGGACGGTGAATAGTGTTTTCGATATTTTGGAATAGTGTTTTCAATTTCAGAATTTGATTTGAAGGAAAAGGAATAGTGTTTTCAATTGCTCGGAATGATTTTTATCGGATGGTGAATAGTAATTACTATTACTCTAGAATAAGTTTTTATTTTGGCACTATGATTCAAATCGAATTTTCAAAAATTCACTCAGCCTTGGTTTTAAATATGTTTTTAAACTTATTTGAGAAAACGGATTTTACAATTCGTAAACACGTCTCTTCTAGATAATGAATGTTAAGCCAATTTTTTTATGTCAATGACCATTTACTTTTTAATGTTTATTTGTCCTCTCTCTCAGCTAGCTGGTGTACTTTTACCATAGTTGGTTAACGTATCTATCTTTACGATTAAACTATTTAGCACATTGATCATGACGCATCTATGACTTTTAAGCCCTAACTACTAACTAAACGTTTTCTAACCCAATTTATTAGTATATCCTTCTTACAGCCTAATCCGGGATTGAACCTGTAGGTTAATATATTGCGATGGAATTTTTTTTCTCTTCAGGCTAAGGCTAAGTTCTTTACAAAGTATGTTACCAACCGAATTATTTATGGCACGTTTCTGCAGATACAATTTCTTTAAAAAAAACTTTTGTTTTCTTTATTATCAGTGCTTAGATTATTTTTATAAGACAAATTTTAAGATATATCGACTTAATAAGGTCCATTGATTTTTATAGATATAACAGCCATAATTAAAATAACTCAACGTCTTACCTCCTAAAAGTAATAGATCATCTTTATTCAAGATTAAAAGAAGTCGACGTCTTATTTTCTAAGATGCAATAGATCACTTTATTTTTTCTAACATGAGATTAATAGATCCCTTTATAATATATTTGTTTGCTTTATATTATATAATATTTAAATGATCTTTTAATTAATCAAACGATTAAGATAATCTGGTAGCATCAGCTGTTTCGAACATGCATGTCTGCACATGTTCTAAAACGACAATGATTTTAATATGCAATAGAGAGAGCACTGTCTAACACTAGGCATGCATGCATATGACAATTGTTCAGTAATGCCAATAATTAATTTGGTTGGTGGTAGGCGTTTCTTTGCAGGCTGACACATGCTTTACTGAACTGTATACAAATATTATCAATACAAATATACTGTGACGAGTTGCTGCGAGTGCGAGATGAGCATGAAGCCATCGATCGAACAACCTAGCTAAGTAGCTCATCCTCCACGTATGCCTGCGTCGACCTAGCTCGTCGGCATGTCAGCATCAAGCTAGCTATAGCGATATGCACGGCGCGGGGCATCAGCATTTCTGCCGCTCCAAGGTTCGGTGATAAAACGTCCAGATTAACCGAACGGCAGAGACAGGTAAAAGAAGAGATAAGCACGCTGTCTACGTTGCCCATGGAATATCATCGAAGCCTCGGGCATCTAGGCTACACAGATCGACCACACGTTTGTGCATCGGAGGAAAATACTATTACCCTAACAAGAACATTAATAACAACATCTATGAAGCTTCCTTCAAAGATATAGGCTAGTGCCTTGAAATAAATCAATTCGAAGTCCCTTGCAAGCCGGTGGCCCGATGCCCCGGTAGGCCGAAGCCCCCCATCGTTAAGGAAGGCTTCGGAGCTTAGAACCGCTCGGAGGTGACGTTGAAACCACGAGCTCCCCGTCTCCTTCGACACGACGTGCGTCTTGGTCTGTTCGCATGGATGGTTACTAAACTACCCCTATGTAAATTTACTGCTTACACTGTAATAACCGGTTGGGTGTAGGGGGTAACTTCATATTATCCTATTGTAATTGTGCCTATAAATACCCTCCCTTTTTTAGAGTAGGGGGATTGAACACTAGAATTATTAATCAATACAATTCTGGTTTAAAAGGCTATTATCCTATTCGGAGACCTTGGACATTGTTTGAACCCCTGTAGATCACTTTGAACCTTTCGAGGTTCTTAATACTTAAACCTGTTACGTATTTTCATATTACGCCAACACATGGCAACCAGAGCAGCTCATTATCTCAGCCACTACGCTCGATTGGGTAGCCATGCATGATAGGTTCTTACTAGCAACTATGCTACAGATGTAAGTTATTACCAATCATAAATAATACTGTTTTTTATTCTATAATATTATAATTTAAAGTAGAATAGGACATTTTATAATATCACGAATCTGATCAGTCTTATAATTATTGTAATATTATGGAATGAATGGAGGACGGGCTAACGAGGCATCACAGGCGTGGTAGCTCGCATGAATGCATCATGCGCGTATTCCAAGCACGCACGAAACTTTAGTTACATGATTAATTTAATTAGACGTAATTAATTACTCCATAGCTCTGATCGATCTAGCGAGGTGGTAGTATACACGGTTGATAATCCGTCACCATCTCGATCGAATTAAAACCGCACGACGAAGAAAACACGCAAAAATTAAAAGTTAAAAGAAACGCGCAAAAACCTGCCAGGAAATTCGCCATAAATTCCTCCGGGCGACACGTCAACCGACTACACTGTGCAGCTGCAGCTGCAAACGACCACACGATCGATCGATGAAATTATTCATATTCCCCATTCCATGCTCGAGTGGGCTGAAATTGAAAGGCAGCAAGCAGGGGACACGCGCGGGACAAATCAGTCTGCTTTGTCTAATCCCGAGCATCTCCAATGGTGATCGATCCGTCAGAAAGCAACACGGCGACGAAGGGAGATTGGAATTAAGGCGAAAGTTGGTGTTTGACTACGGCTCACCTAATCGGAATCTAACGTAAACCCAGCTAATCGCCTTCCCTAGACTGCAGCTGATTTGCATCGAGCCCATCTCGAAATCTAATACGCAGAAAAAAAAATCAAGGTCTGTAGGGATCTAAATCTGAATTAAAGATGTCGATTTAGAGAAAGATAGTACTACTATTCTTATATATTTTCTAGAGTAGCTTCCTATACTCATACTCAGATATTAAAAAATCGGTAATATAATAATGTTTGTTTCGACTTCAATTAGTATCCTAGGTAGAATAAAATAGAGATGATGTGAAATTAAACTGATATAAGCCGACTTACTTAACTATATTATTGGTTGAGCTGTAAGAAATATATTATATTAAATTGATGATATCTATACATGATTAAAATATAAAAGTAATAGTTGATTTTTTAATAGATGTATTTGCATCCACAATCCGAGCTTTGACCCTGCTCTAGTTTTACTAGTTAGAAACAGGAGTCATATCAAACACGTCTAAATTAATTATTCTTATTAATCATATAAACTCTAATATTTATACATTAATTAGGTATTATCTAATATCAAACACGTCTAATATTAAAAAACAAATTAAGAAATCAAAATTTTTTGAGAGAATTTTTAAAATGCTAAAAGTAGATGTGAAATGGAGCATCTCTACGTGTCTGCGTGCAGCTGCCAGTCATCCCGCACGCATTTTATCGTCACGTGTCCTATACTTATGCGAGTTCTAACATGCAGCCGACTAGCCGAGTGCTTCACCGGGTCGGCTTCTTTACCTCTCTGCCTTTTGCCTTTGTGTGCGGGCATCTGAACTTGTTTTTCTCGCCGTGCCCGGTCTACCTCTGTACATGCACCTCCACTTTTTTTCTTTTTTTTTCTAGGCACATGAAGTGTGTGCTACATCAACTTCACTTTTTTTTCTAACGTCTTGAAATTTCCCTGGTCAAAAATTCAAACTTTGAACAGGAATGTGTTCAGAATTATTGGAGTTTGATAATGAAAAATTCACCACACTGCACTGATTATAAAAACAGTTTCATGATGTTGCGCTATTACGAATCTAGAAAACGCCGCATCAAGCCTATAAAAATAGAAAACGCCAGATTAAAAAAGAACATATTTAAGTCCAGCCATCAATGACTTAATTGGTTGTTGCAAATGGACAAATTAAAGCTAAATCACACAAACACCCTTACTGATAACTCCACGAAAGCTGTATAATGGAATGTAAAGAAAAAACAATTCATCTTAGTTTATTGCAGTATGGCTTAAAAATTAGAAACGTTTCACTTTTATCTATGCCATATATTGGTAAGGGTACTTAAAACTCTCTAAATTGGACATGACGGTTGTCTAATCTATACTTAGCACATGCTTGTTTTTGGGCTCGTGTGCGCCGTGCGCCATTATATCAGTTATATGTTCTCACATCAAAATGATCTATAAATTAAGTCGAATACTCTACTGTTTTTAGGTATATTTTAATTCACTGTGTTTTTAGATATTCTACCTTATATAGAAGACTATGTTTTAACCACATAGATTAGCATAATCTTCAAACATGCTATCGAATACCAGTTATCCTGAAACTAGATAAAAAAAGTATGTTTTAACCTTATGATAGCTAGGTATTAACGGTCTTTACTCTTTAGCCATGCTTGTTAGAGAATACCAGATTATCCCAAAACATGCTGCATTAGAAGGTAGACAACTTTATACCCACTTTTATCATTAGTTTTATAATGAGTTACTAACTTTTCGTCATTTCTTTTTTTCTCCAAATACAAACACTAACCCCTAACCTCCAACTAGATATACCACCTAACACAATTAACTCATCGCATCATCATCGTCATCTATTCTATATTCTATCTCCAATTCTCTGTGCTCGAGTGCTTCCTTATCCACCACGTCCCTCCTCCTCATGGCCGCCCCACCGCTCCAGTAACCCACGTGTCGCCGGCTCATCGGCGGCGCGCCGTGGGGCCGCAGCCGGCCACGTCGCTGGCCCTTCCCGAAACGGAACGCCCGTCCACGTCAGCATAGCCCACCGTCGCTCGGCGAGGTGGGCCCCGCTCCACAGGCGGGGAGGGGAGCGACGTGCCCGCGTCCGTCCAAGAAGCGTGACGTAAGCAGTGACAGAATCGTGCCGCCGCCCGGGGTCGCCACGTGTCGTGATCAGACGGTCAGCGCGCGTGGCCGGCTTCACGTGTGCGCTATCGCGGCTGAGGCTGCACGGGCCACACGTGTCGCGGCCCGCGCCCTCTATAAATGCGGGGCTCCTCACCCTTTACAAGTTTCAAGCCCATCCTCTCCTCTTGTACACTGGGAGAGAACTAGGAAAGCAAGCACACGAGCTGAGCGGTAGCGAGCTCGCTGCGAGTTCCGGTGAGATCGTCGACGGAGATCTGCGTCCACAAGAGGAAGATGAGTGGCGGACAGGACCTGCAGCTGCCGCCGGGGTTCCGGTTCCACCCGACGGACGAGGAGCTGGTGATGCACTATCTCTGCCGTCGCTGCGCCGGCCTGCCCATCGCCGTCCCCATCATCGCCGAGATCGACCTCTACAAGTTCGACCCATGGCAGCTGCCGAGTACGTCCTCTTCCTCCTCCTTCTCGTAGCCGTCCCTGTCGCCGTACGTTGTGGTTGATCGATCATGGCAGCAATTGATATGAATCTAATTTGGTGCAGGGATGGCGTTGTACGGCGAGAAGGAGTGGTACTTCTTCTCCCCGCGTGACCGCAAGTACCCGAACGGGTCGCGGCCGAACCGCGCGGCTGGCTCGGGGTACTGGAAGGCGACGGGCGCCGACAAGCCGGTGGGTTCACCGAAGCCGGTGGCCATCAAAAAGGCTCTCGTCTTCTACGCCGGCAAGGCGCCCAAGGGCGAGAAGACCAACTGGATTATGCACGAGTACCGCCTCGCCGACGTCGACCGCTCCGCCCGTAAGAAGAACAGCCTCAGGGTAAGCACCCAGATCATCAACAACCAAGATTCATCACTAATTTTGCACTCTTCTTATTGCGTTTATTAATCAGCTAGTTCGGAGAAAACCGCTGCTACCGCCGGTATCTCTGTATTGATATTTCCATGGCACTATTGATATCTCTATCTCACTAATTAAGTAGTGATAAAATCAAGTTGTTTAGTGTTTCCATGGCACTATTGATATCTCTATCTCTGTATTGATATTTCCATGGCATGGAGCCATGGAGTACTATACTCATTTCGCTTTCGAAATGAATGGGAGGATAAGCGTTGGGCTGCAGAAATTTATTGGGGGCGTGCCGTAGTGCAGTGGGCTCGGCCAGGGGAGCCGCACCCGGTGCAAGTTGCGCAGCGATGAGTCGGCATCCCATCGTCTTTTCGAGTGTGAAAGCATTCGATGCCGCCGTCACCTCGTCAACCCTTTCTGGGACCAATCGTTTTAGCCCGACGACGGCGACGCCCACGAAAGCTAAAGAAATACGACTAGACAGCGGCTCGCCGGCTTAACAATGTCTTGATTAGATTTTAAAAATTGGAGCTTTCTGATTAGTTTAGTTGCACCAGTACTTGCTTGCGTGATTGCATCTGGAATCTGTGTTTCTAACCTGGTTTTGCGATTTGTTTTGTATCGGTGCAGTTGGATGACTGGGTGCTGTGCCGCATCTACAACAAGAAGGGCGGGCTGGAGAAGCCGCCGGCCGCGGCGGCGGCGGTGAGCGGCGCCGAGAGGAAGCCGATGGTGGGCTTCAACGCGGCGGTGAGCTCCCCACCGGAGCAGAAGCCGGTGGTCGGGGCGCCGGGTCTGGCCCCGGCGTTCCCGGACCTGGCGGCGTACTACGACCGGCCGTCGGACTCGATGCCGCGGCTGCACGCCGACTCGAGCTGCTCAGAGCAGGTGCTGTCGCCGGAGTTCGCGTGCGAGGTGCAGAGCCAGCCCAAGATCAGCGAGTGGGAGCGCACCTTCGCCACCGCCGGCCCCGTCAACCCGACCGTCTCGATCCTCGACCCCGCCGGAGCCGACCTTGGCATCGGCGGCGACCCGCTCCTCCAGGACATCCTCATGTACTGGGGAAAGCCATTCTAGACGACTAGTCAGCCAACCAAAAGCTCGTCGCCGATGGATGGGGTCACAAAACCGTGCAGGCTTTGGGGCGGCCCGACTCAGGCGAGCCGCCGGAGTTGACTCCGTCGACCAAGAAAAATCGCAAGATAATTTATGCAGTTAAGTGGGTTGATTAGACGGAGGCACATAATTAAGACGACGTGGACTCCAAAAGGCGGCAGTGAGATCGTGGGGCCCGATGAAAGTTACATGAGGCAGACGGTGCAATGCATTCGTACCATGTTAGTGTGCGTATAGTGGCATGTACATACATAGTTGCATGGGTGCAGGGTTTCCTGTTTCTGTTTCTTCATTGGTTAATTATTATAGTAAGGTCTTCACAGTTATACTGGAGTGCTACTGATAGCAGTAGCGTTACACCTGCTGTATGGGTGCTAGCTTTAGCCCAATGGGCGGTGTAAGCCATTCATCAAGTCCAATGGAATAATACAATACCGTAGATTTTGTAGCTGCTGCCGATTTTCCTGGAGAAATGAAAACCCGTTCCTTTTGAGCTGAAGAAAATGGGGAAAATCGGTGGAAAGTTGAGAGGAAAATGCGTGGAACACACAGCCTGCGTGCGAAGGAAACGTGCCCTGCGCGGGGCTCGAGTGACGAAAAGAAAAAAACGTGACGAAAATACGGATGGATAAGCACGGTTTGAACGAGGACGACGATGAGTAGGCAGGCAGGCAGGCAGGCAGGTCGAGGTAGGTAGCCGCGGCCGGCGGCTCGTTCCATGCGCACGTGTGGGCGCGGCCGTAGTTTAGTCGCGAGACTTTCCTCGCCGCACGGGTGGGGTGTTTCGCGCGCGGGGCAATGCGTGCCAGCCGCCTCGTGCTTATCGCCTCCGGACTCCGGCGTTTTGGTCCGCGGGCGGCGCGCACCGGGACGCCCGTCAAAAGCTTTGCCAGTTCGTGTTCCCATTCATGCTCCTCCTCCAACCTACGCGATTGTGCAATACTGATATATATGATATTTTGTTTCTATTTTTCTATTTGCCATAAAATCTGTAGCTCTAACAACTCTTAAGGTAGATGATTAAAATGACTTAAACATTAAAATTTATAAAAGCCGGAGGATCAGAGCTGAAATAAGATTCTCTGTAGTCAAAGAAGTCGACTGTAGAGGATAGTTACCCGATCTAAAATGTCTGATCGAGATCTGACGATGCGGGAAGGGACTTGTGGGGGATAGCCCCCCCGGTAGGCCACGTGGCGCGCGGGCAGGTGGCTGCGCGCCCCACCCCTGGGCGCAACGCCAGGCGGGAGACCCACCACGCGCACGCGCGCGCGCGCCAACAGGAGTCAAACTCGGCCGAAAGGGGTAGGAACGCATTAAATGCGACTGGACTGAAAGCGGACAGGAGGTAATCCGGGCGCGTCAGAAGATCACCCCGTCGGGCGGCGTCAGCGCAGAGGGCAGGTAGAGAGTTGGCGGCACGCCGCGTCCCATCTGGGCGTGCCATGTCCTATCGACGTGCTGCCCCGTAGACGTCTAGCTGTTGTACAATAGGTTGCACCCAACAGGGGTATAAATAGCAGGACGTCCGCCTTAGAACGGACGTCTAGAGACGCCTAGAGACGGCTTGAGACGCTTCTACGACGACTCTTAGAGGAAAAGAGGCTCCTTCAAGGAAGGACAGCTTCTTCAAGTTGTAACACACACTTCACCACTCTCTGAGCCCTAGCTCATGTAACCCGACATTGTAAACTCTATTCCCGACTAGTAAAAACCCTACTAAAACTCAGTGGACGTAGGCCTATTACTCTATCAGGGGGGTCGAACCACTCTAAAACCTCGAATCACCTCCGGCCAGTTCTATTCATACGAGCTGCGCAACCATCGGGTCTTGAGTGCAACGCTTCCCTGCCATCACAAATCACCCCCTCGGACCACCCCCGAGGAGGATTGTCCGACCACCCGTCGACAGGACTTTACGTGTGATGGATCCACTTCACACCATCAGATCTACGCTGAACGACTTAGATCGTAGAGAACAGTCGGCTCCCCGAAATATCTTTTCCCTCGGTGCATCTCATCGTGGATACCTGTCGATGGGCGCTTACACCTGTACATTTTCCCGGGCGCCCCGGACAAAACTGCCGACCGCTGTCGACCCACTTCCAGAGATAAGATTCCCCGCACCGCATGCATCGCTTTCGGCCGGCTGTAACGCGCCAGCAGCAACAAGCGGCCCGCGTCACTTTCCTCGAACTTTCGCGCGACGTTTTTTCGTCCGGTTGCGCCGCGAATTCAATGGCTCTCCTGATGATCGCGTCACCGTCCTCGGCCGCTTCCTGGCGCTACGTTTCAACGGGAGCGGCTCGTCGATCGTGTGCTGCCGCTGTTCACCGCTTTGATTCCAAACTAGCGTTGAAATAATCGGTTGAAAGGCAGGCTGAGATCAGGGGGATTGAACAGTTAGCCAGAAATTAATTGAATTAATCAGTTGACTAATTATTATAGTTGACTAATTAATTATTTGATTATTTGGTATAAAATTGTTACAGGGCTTTGTTATAGTACAACAATTACCTCTCAAGGAATAATACTTTATATTACTAGTATTGTACCTGTGCTACGCACTAGTGAAAATAAAAAAACAATTATATTATTAGTTAGGAGTTGAATTCTTTAGAACTTTAATTTAGTAGTTAGAAAGATTGTAGCAGCATCAAAGAACAATTACATGTGCAAATCAAACTGCCATATCCTCAAAAAATCAAATAAAAGCACAAGAAAAAAATTTGCTTGCAGTCCAAGCCATCAGGCTGCATGATTTGGCATCGACCCTCTGGATGCCATCTATACTGCCCTTGGACAGCCATTTGAAGTTCCTTCAACGAAACTAATGATCGGGATAGTTTTGGAAGTAGGACTGCCGAGCAGGAAGAATGAGTGTGTTCTGCTTGGGTCGGATCTCCTCTTTTATAGAGTGTGTTGTGAAAATCGGGAACTCACTTAGATAGAAAGAAAGCACTTTCCGATTATGACGCTCACATTAGATGAAAAGAGATCAAACCGAAAAGAAAAAATTACAATATAAGAAAAGTCATTAGAATGAAATATATCAGCTCATTAAGAAAAATTCTTTACATGAAAGGTCTTTAATCGGAAATATATCCATCAACTAAGAAAAGTACTTTAAATAAAAGGTTATTATACAGAAAGATATCCATTCATTAAGAAAATTATTTAAATGTAAAGTTATTATACGGAAAGAGATAAAAATATAAAATCTGTTGCGGGTAGGCGGGACCAAAAATCGCGTGCGCGGTTGCTGAGAAGAGGGACAGATTAGAATGAATGGTTAAGATTTAATACGATCAAACGGAAGGCTAAGATTGAATAGATGAGTGTTTATGGTGGACACTCAACTTCATTAATTATATAGTAGGATAGAATATTAACTGTTAATTTAGTTAGAATTAAAAATAAACATGATTTAGAAATATTTGGTGACCAGTAAAGACAGTAATAGTTACTGGTCACCTCTTTCTTTCTCGATGTCGCTGGAATCTTTCTTCCTCAATGCTTTGTTGAGAAAAATTGGGAATGTTGGAGAAAAGAAAGGAGGCGCCATGCTGAAAGGAAGGAGGAGCCTTACACGTTAGAGAAAAATCAATGTCGATAATTGGAAAATTGCTAAAAAGTGGCACCCGACTTCTACCGCATCAAACAAAAATATATAATTAAAAAAATAAAAAATAAGAGTAACCTATTACCACATAGAAGTTAATTGGTCACCACCTTTAATCGTAACCATTAGATCAAAATAAATAAACAGTTTATAATATTTCTGATGTAACATAAAATTTACCTTATATAAATATATATAACATGTTAATAACTAAATATGATACGATGTTACCTTGATGAGTTGATATTGTAGTTTTGATATCTAACAAATAATTAACGAATAGCATACAAATCAGGATAAAGAGCTAGGCGGTATCTACGGGCCAACGATCCTAACTCTGATCGTAATCAATCAACGTCTTATCATCGAAACCAACAGTAAAAATATTACTCTGTCCTGTTTCTGTTTGGCGGATTCAAAATTTTCACGAGTTATTGACAGCGAACAGCGGTCAGCAGGATGTGGCAGTGGTGAGCGGCGGTGGCGACACGACGGCAATGTCGTGGAGAGGGAGAAGGAGATGTGGGGGAGGCTGATGGCTCGGCCCAGTTGGATACAGTTTGTTTAGAAGCAGGGATTGAGGCTAAGGCCCAATTTGGGGCTTCAGACTTTTATAGATCGAAACTGGATATGCGCATTCTCTGTTGAGCCTGAACCCAGCTCGAGTGAGAGTTATTTTTTTTTGTGAGAAAATGAGTGTGAGTTATGCCCGTACAAGAGTTGGAGCATCTTTAGACTTTAAGAGATAT
>KE372369.1:219074-231953 GCA_000418225.1 Zizania latifolia
AAAATATATGTTCAACGAATCTCCTAACTGATTCTCTATTTTCAGAGATTCCAAAATCACCCTCCATGCTATACTTCTAAGCAGTGGCTCTTGTTTCCTATCCATCTTGGTGTCACTCGTCAATGATATAAGAGGATAAAAATAGAGAAATAGGAGAGATATAACAAATAAGGTTTACCTGTCAATGATACAAGAATAAAATATAGAAAATAAACAGGCGGTGCAACGGCTGGGGCATGGTTATGGTGGGGCAGTGGTTGGAGCGATGGCCGAGGAGTGTGAAAGATCTCAGTCCTTGAGTTATATTGAGTTTTGGTGATTTATGACAATAAATGTTGGGACTAACTATTTTTATGAGTTTATATGTTAGGTTAAGTTTCAGCATCAAGCAAAAAATGTTGATTGCTCATATGTTGAGAATCAACAAGTAAAATATTGATCATAGAGATTGTTAGTATTTCAAGTCATATTAAATCGAAAGTTTTGATCAAAGGTCCTTGGATCAATCTCCTTTGAGTTTAATGAAATAACACCATTGATTGATGGATCTCAAACAACATGACAATAAAAATGATTTATAGAAGCTTGTTAAATATATATTGATGGATATGGTAAATGAAAGCTTAAGTTGATGATTGACAAGAAGCTAAGAGTCATGAAGGACAAAGTGATTTATATCATTGATTATATGTTAAGAATCAAGTGGAATATTAATCATGAAGAACAATGTGATTTATACCATTGATTATATGTTGAGAATCAAGTGGAATATTAATGATGAAGATGGTTCATACAAGCTTGGTATATCTATATTGATGGACATGAGAAATACAAGCTAAAGTTAGCGATTGACAAGAACTTAAGTATCATGAAGCGTAAAGTGATCTATATCATTGATTAATGAGAATCAAGTGAACACATTAAAAATGTTGCATACGAAGTGGTTTTCTATGGCAAGACGGTGGAGGGCAAGTGATACTCGGCTACGAGGGACCATGCAAGGGTGAAGGACAAGTATAGGCTTGGTGCCAAAGGACCAATGCAATGGTGAAGAGTGAGTATAAGCTTTATACCGATAAACCATGTAAGTCTATAAGAAACTACGGGTGATCCGCATCACTTATTCAAAGAATACAATAGGTGATAAAGAGAAAAGCAAGTTCAGACTTCATGTATTAAAGGATGTCGAGTGGCTTGAATATATAGAAGCATCCACACTTCGTATGTTGACCTACACCAAGCCAAAATTTAAAGAGAACATTGCTTAAATAGTTCAAAGGTATAAATGTTTTGGGACTAACATGTTCAACTAGTTTGTTGTAGGTAAATAGTTCCAATGATGAAATGGTTTCAACTTTGTCGTCCCTCAAATGTGAAGAAACAAGATGGTGTGAGGGTGTTTCTATTGTTCTAAATCTTTTATACTTGCATTTGAGTATAGGAATGCCATTCTATTAAGAGGAATACAAAGTTGATGTGTTTGTATATGTCTCGGTGCTCAAAGTGTTTTATACCATTGCTCTCTTGAGAGAAAATCAAAGCCATAATCTTTTCTCCTTGGGGTTTTAAGCCTTGTTCTTTGTTGAGTTGGATAGCCCTTTTGATAAGCTTTCCAAAATATCCAAGATCATCAAAAACGGACTTCGGAGTCAAAAGTTATGACCTGTTTTCCCGAGTGCTGCCAGGAATTTCGGAACTTCCGGGATCTCCAGGTCTGGAACTTCCAGTTAATTCCAGAACTTCCGAAATGAACCTTCTGTATCGATTTATTTTAGCCCGGAACTTTCGGTTAAACCCGAAACTTCTGAATGAACAGTTACAAAACGTCTTCAAACGACCACTTTTTGAGTGAGGGGTATAAATACCCCCTCACCCTATTTTGAAGAAGAGAACCCTTGAGCAAAATTTTAGAATACTCTCTCTCACTCTTTCAAAGCTAGATCTTGAGCAAATCTTTGTGATTTCATTCGAGGGTGCAATACAAATCTTCTAGCAAACTTGTTGCTCCATCTTTTGAGAAGATTTTGTGTGGTTGAGTTCGTTGGTTTCCCTTAAAAATCTTTGAGTACTTGAGTTCATAGCAAGCAAATTAATATTATGTTTGTTACTCTTGGAGATTGAGGTTTCCTAGACGGCAAGACGTCGCCCGTGAGCAACCAAGGATTGTGGTGTGTCCGGAAAAGTTTGTGAAGGTTCTACCTCACCTTCGTAAGGGAAGATGTAACTCTAGTGAAATCCAAGCTAGACCCCGACGGTTGCTTGATGAGAAAAAGGATTGAAAGAGACCCGGCCTTTTGGGGCCCATCAACGGAGACGTAGAATCGGTGGATCCGAACTTCGGGAAACAAATCAAGTGTCTCCTTTGTTCATTTATTTGTTCTTCGTGTTCATGAGATAGCCCATCATATTCATACATGATTTAGCCCGATCTATGTGCTCGTGCTTGTTTGATTGCAATTGATGAATGTGATAGCTTCATAATATCTATTAAAACTTGCAAGAACAATTGATTTGAACTAGAACTCATTAGGGGCTCCTAGATTTAAAGTTTATCGGTTAATTACGTTTATTGCTTGTTTTAGCCCGATCTCTAAATTTACCCCATAGATCTATTTTCTTGCATAGACATACTCCTAACAACTTGTGCTTACTTTCTATTCTCGTAGAATTGCTATAAAAATTCTTGAAGGATCGACTTTGTGAATTTCTTGTTGTTCCCGGAATATCCGGTTGAAACCAGAAGTTCCGGACCCCGAAACTTCTGACTCATCTTGGAACATCCAGACCCTGGATGTTCCGAAATAAACCGGATATTCCGAGAGGTTTAACATTTCTATTTGAAGAATTTTTTAGGAACACCTATTCACCTCCTCTAGGCGACATCAGTGTCCTTTCAGAGTGGAGGCTGAAACTAAAGGCCGCTCGACTGGAGCCTAGAGGCCGACGGTTGGGGAGTAAGTGCTTGGAGCAGAGTAGGCAAGGCGGAGGACGACAGAGAGGACAAACAGAGCATGAATCTTTAAGCAATCAAACCGTCTATAGAAATTGAGCCTAATGGATTTTTTATTGTGGATGATTTGATAGGAGTTATTCAGAATTTTAGATACCGGTAATGTCGTATCTATATCATATTAAAAAAATATATCCGTAACTATATCTAAACTGTTATAGTTAAATATACATAAAAGGTATCAAGAAATAAAAAACTTTTCAATTTACAAACTGTGGGTAGGTAAGAAGGTAGAAATTAAATTTTTTAAGATAGTTAAAAGACTAGAGTTAAAGTGTTTTGGGATGGAGCAAATAGTATATTATTTGAAGAAAAGTTTCTTTGGGTTCTATTGTTTGTAGTGTTTTACAGAGTCAAAGAGGTGATTATTTTACTGACCAAGTAACTTTGCGAGTTGCTGGTGTCTGGAGCCGTCTGGTTACATGCACTTACCTAGTTAAGTACAGCTCACTCGTGGCAATTAATCTGCGCAGCGTTGTATTACTACACCACAGTATGCATAGTTAACTGCGTTCACGTGATCGCTGATTAAACAAGCCACAGTACTTGCAATGATGTTTACACTAGTAGCAGATCAGATCGGTGAAGCAGAACAGCCTGAAACAGGGACGAATCCTAGCAGACGGGGAACATGCTGATGTGTGTAGATGTTGATAGGCGTGATTAGGCATCTCGGCTGATGCTGGATCGACGATTAATTGGGCCCTCGCGTTGCATCTTATTCGTAAAGGGGCTTTTGGTTTACCTTTGCACGAGAGATCCATCCAGCCGCTGGTAACTTCAATTTCGCTCGTCAGATATGGGGTTGACTGTTCTGTTCGACACGGCCACAGTAGCTATCCTGCTTAAGCTAGCACCTTCTCCGATTGATTACGCCGACCGATCACCTGCAGAAAATGCTCTCTTACCTTTCTCTCTTGGAGCACAATTTCACCTGGTACATCGTACTAGCTACAGTATCAAGTACCGTCAGCAAGCGTGGGACGGAGGTGATCAAGAAAAGGATCCGTCGATGAGAAGCAGTGCGATGCTGATGCGTACCAACAATCCAATCCAATGACCACTCCAGCATGCGACCTTGCGACCTTGCGACTTTGCATATTGTATTACTCGAAGGTCAACGGACGTCTTAACCAAACAAGTTAGGACTAATGTACTAGCACCATGCAATGACTTGGTTCTCTGGCCTCTAATGGTCAAACTAAGATCTGTACAATGTCCGTTCAGAAATAAATTTATTAGTTTTGATTTTATTTTAAGTCAAACTATGGAGTTAGGAGGAGTTCGGTGCGCCTCCACACAACACGCGTGTGCCGTGCAGCAGAACACAACGGCCAAAGATGGTACGTACCCATCCACGTCGGCCGCCGGGGGTAGGTGGGTGGGTAGGCCGCACCGCATTAGTGAGCCCATCCGCTTCCGCCCGCGCGCCGGCTCGCCGACGGCCAATCGCCCACGCGCCGGCCCATCCAGTGGGTTTGCCCCCAACCTCACCTCGCCGGAATCCTCCCTGCCTCGAAAGACCAGCGTAATGCGCGCGGTGGCGCCCCCACCGCCGGCACCGACACCGTCCCCCGGGGGAGGAGGAGGGCCGGGTGCGCCTGGTTCCGTGGGCCGGCTGAGACGGGGCGCGGCGGGATGGGCCCACACGTCGGTGGGGGATGGCGCAGTGGGCGAGGCGCGTGGGGGGATTCATGGATGCTTGATCGGCCGTGGGGCCCAACGCCGGTGGTGGGCCCGCGCGCTCTCGCCCTTTGGAAATCTTTGCGTTCTGGTCCTTTCAGAAATACGCATTTCGCATATCACCGAAACCGTCGATTAATACAGCGAGGAATCGTAGCTTGCAGCAATAATACAATACTGTGAGGACATATCTGCAAAAAGAGTAGCACCCAAATCCAAATATTTTTACTCAGGATTTGGCCACCAATCACTTAATACCTCTGTTGTTTACAAATGGTGGCCCCTCTTCTATTTATATAATTATAAAAACTAATAAAATATGATTTTATATATTTTTTCACTTAATACCTCTGTTTACAAATGGGTCCCTTTTCAACGTAATATTTTTTTCTGTTTAACAGGAATTTTATTTTTTAGAAATTCTTAGGTATGTCCTTAGATTAATATTATTAACTATCTATTCGTTCTATAATATTGTAGGTATTTTTTCTGCTTAACAGGAATTTTATTTTTTAGAAATTCTTAGGTATGTCCTTAGATTAATATTATTAACTCCTCTATTCGTTTTATAATATTGTAACCTAAGACTAGATTTAATACAGCTTAGTACAATGAATCTACACAATCGTTGTACGTGAAATTCGGTTCTAGATTGTAATATTATGTGACGGGGCGAGTAATTTATAGATAACTTGGATGATTTTATTTGACTAAGTAAAGTCTAAACAATCTAAAAATCGTTAAGTCTATAAACACAATTAAAATATTAAAATAAAATCTTTGCGGGGGAATACTTGTTTAACCCAAACGGTCTCCTTCGCTCACACGCACGGCACACTCCCCCAGTCCACACTGCTCGGCTCGGTGCTTGCTCCCCTCCTCTACTTTGCGCGAGCTGTATGCTCCTGCGCCTTTATAACGCGGCGAGGCCAGCCAGCGCCAGGCCAGAGCAGCGCCGCGCCTCCTCGTCGCAGCCCCGCGAGGTCTACCCTGAGCCGGAGGCCCCAGATCCCCGGGCTCCCAACGCCGGTGAGGTACGGATCCCCCGCCCCTGCATTGCCGTCGCTGTTACTAGTGGCTGCCCCTTGTGTCGGTGCCCAGGCTCGGATCTCTGTGAGCTCTGGTCTTCATTGGTCTGAGAGATTAGGCGATGGTTGAGTGTTTTTTTCATGGAGTCCATGGTTAGTTCGCGTTGATGCCTAGCTCGAGCCACAGATCCAGCTTCGATTCGTGCGAGCATGCGAGGGTTTCCGCGTGTCGGGGGACTCGGGGTGGTCTTTTAACGTACGCGCTTAATTAGTGGGTTTGTTTCCATGTTTGCTCAGACAGGGCGATTTCTTTGCTTCTTGGAAAATGGAAAGATTTGCTTTAGTAGTTGAGATGGAATAATTAAGTAAAAAACAACCGATTCTTGCATTTCTGAATTGTTGCCGCTGTAGCAGATCTAGTGTTTCCCTTTTTAGATCTAGTGATTGGTTTAAATCTTGTGCACTTTGAGTTTTTGATGACGAGATGTAGTTTGCTGTAATCTAGGTGTGCGCGGCTGTGGCCTGAAGCGCGTAAAGCTGCAACCTTTGGTGTTCTTGGTCGAGTTGGTGCAGACGAGCCGCTTGGAGCGGAGTTTGTTCCGGAGCACATGCGAGTGTGTGGTTGATGGCATTCGGCCGAGGCGCAAAGATGGACGGTAGGCGGATGTCGGCGTCCTCCTCCTCGTCGCTCTGCACGACGACCACGGTCGTCGTGTTTGTGGCGCTCTGCCTGGTTGGTGCCTGGATGATGACGTCATCCACCGTCTTCCCGCTGGAGATTTCGTCGAATAAGAAGTCCGAGGTGAAGGAGCAGCCTGCAAGTGTTAACTTTGGTGCATCAGAGGAGGCGACATCAGGCAATGCTATTGAGGGTTCAGAGAAATTCGGGGACACAGACAATAATGGCACTGCAGTTCCGGAGGAGCCGAATAGCGAGGTACCTGAAGAAGAGAAGTTCACTGAGAACACGGCGGAGAAGCCGGTGGAGAGTAAGGATACATTTGATGATGCAAATGGAAAAACAGAACAGTTGAACACCAAGGAGGATGGGGATACTGAATCCGGAGCCAGGCAATCTGATGTTTCAAAGGAAAATAATGGGGACGAAGAAGACAGGAGTGAGGAGAGGAAAGATGATGAGACCACAACAGCTAGTGATGGTGAGCAATCTGACAGTGAGAAGAAAGATGAACATGAAGAGAAGGTTGATGGCAATGACTCACAGGACACAACTGATCAGCCTCAAATAGAGGAGAAAGTGGATGAAAGTGGAGAGGAGGGTCAAGGTGCAAAGTCCAATGAGGTATTCCCTGATGGGGCTCAATCAGAGCTTCTGAAGGAGTCGATCACCGGGAATGTGTCATTTTCAACACAGGATGCAGAGTCAAAGAACGAGAAGGAAGCGCAAGCATCATCCAAATCATCAGGTGATGAAACCACATATAACTGGAAATTATGTAATAACAATGCTGGGACAGATTACATACCTTGCCTTGACAATGAGAAGGCTATCAAGAAGCTTCGATCGACCAAACATTACGAGCATCGTGAGAGGCATTGCCCTGTGGAGCCTCCTACTTGCATTGTTCCACTTCCCGAAGGATACAAACGTTCAATTGAGTGGCCCACAAGCAGGGACAAGGTAATTTCTGTCTTTTCATGATGTTTTCACAACATTTAGCAGTTTTAGTTCTGCCAAGGATTATTTCCTTTTTAGTTATTGCTTTTCATCTTAGTAGTTTTGCATCTGCTAAGGCTTATTTTTCTTTTTCCTAGGTATGGTACAGCAATGTTCCTCACACCAAGCTTGCTGAGTACAAGGGACACCAAAACTGGGTTAAAGTTTCTGGGGATCATCTTATGTTTCCTGGGGGTGGGACTCAGTTCAAGAATGGTGCACTCCACTACATCGATACTATTCAGCAGGTTTATTTTCACTATCTCATTAGCCCTTATTATGTTCCATCCCTTTGTTAATATGATATGCATCATACTTGCATCACATGTTGATTTACACAAAGATGAGTACCTCTAGTAGTGTCTAAAAGAAGTTTGAACAAGCTCAAGGAAAATCTAAAAATATTCGTCTTGATAACATCTGATTTCCACGCTTGTACGTGTACACTTTCAAGATGCTTCCTTTATAATATTCCAAGTTGGATTGGACTTAGGAATATCAGTTGGCCAGTTTTTTTCCTATAAGCATTTTTCCTTGCACTGGTGTAGAAGCACATAGTATTGAACCATCATGATGAAATTTCCATGCTGTGTTTGTGAAGTAGATATTGCCACTATACACATGTTCTGATGTTCACATCCATTTCCACACTTTGCTCAATACTGCTTTCTGCAGGCATTGCCTGATATTGCATGGGGAAAGCGTAGCCGTGTCATTCTAGATGTTGGCTGTGGAGTTGCCAGCTTTGGAGGGTACATGTTTGATAGAGATGTTCTCACAATGTCATTTGCCCCAAAAGATGAGCATGAGGCTCAAGTACAGTTTGCACTTGAGAGAGGAATTCCAGCAATTTCAGCTGTCATGGGCACCAAAAGACTTCCATACCCCAGCAGGGTCTTTGATGTCATTCATTGCGCTCGGTGCAGAGTCCCTTGGCACATTGAAGGTATGTCTTGTTTGTAGTATTATTTTCTTTTATTCTGTTTTTCATTTTTCAAAAAAAAAGTACTGATCTATTCCTGTTGGTGACTACTATTTACTGACAGGTGGCATGCTTTTGCTGGAACTGAACCGCCTATTACGTCCTGGTGGTTATTTCGTCTGGTCTGCAACTCCTGTTTACCAGAAGCTCCCTGAAGACGTTGAGATTTGGAACGGTATTGTACTATCCCTGTTTAATGTTACTCAAACTGAATGACGTTGCAATATTAATTTACACCTACCAAAAAAATGCCAGGATATTTATTCTATTATCTAAAAAACAAAACAATGTTTTTTCTCATTTCGTGAGAATGCAAATCCATCAGCAGAGTATCTGGTCACCTCTTATACAGCATAGAAAAAACATACTGCCTTTGAGAGCTAATACAGTATTCAAGCTGAATGGTTATGCCATAATTTGCCTCACGAATAAAAAGAACTCCTGTGCCTTTAATATTAGTTTGTGAATTGTAAAGTTCTTTTGCTGCCCTTTTCCCTCAAAAATACTACTAAGAACACAAGTTCAGCTGTTTATCACAATCAGAGTGATACAGTGCTAAGCATTGTTGGCACTGTGCATCATGAATGGGCAATGTTTAATTGTTTATCCTTTTTCAAAATGCATGCTATGAGCCAACTGCAGAGTTTTTCATCCAGCAACATCAGGTCTAACACAAAATTGTTCACTCTTTTCAGCCATGTCTTCTCTGACGAAGTCCATGTGCTGGAAAATGGTTAACAAGACTAAGGACAAGTTAAATCAAGTTGGTATGGCCATATATCAGAAGCCAATGGACAACAATTGCTACGAGAAAAGACCAGAAAACAGCCCACCGTTATGCAAGGAAACTGATGCTGCTGATGCTGCATGGTATGTATAGTTGATGTCTTTCAATGGACTGTATTTTATATCTGAAGTAACTATCTGCTTTATATAACACAAACTTATGTAATGCAGGAATGTATCTTTACAAGCATGTATGCACAAATTACCTGTTGGCCAATCAGTCCGGGGGTCAAAATGGCCAGAGACATGGCCACAAAGGCTGGAGAAGACCCCCTACTGGATAGATGCTTCTCATGTTGGAGTCTATGGAAAACCAGGAAACGAGGATTTTGAGGCTGATAATGCTCATTGGAAACGGGTTGCAAGTAAATCATATGTGAATGGCATGGGAATTGATTGGTCTAAAGTGAGAAATGTCATGGACATGAGAGCTGTATATGGAGGGTAAGTAAATGGTTTGCTTTCTCAATCCCGTTTTAACAAATATTTTGAGTAGAATCATTATTCATTATATTTTAGCAATTTACAGAAAACCTAGCATCTGTAAGAGAAGAGTTCCATGAGTGATGAGTGAAAAGTGTGAAATCCACAAAATGTGCTAATGCTATAGTAATTCAAATTGCAGTACATCACTCTTTCTCAGCAATTTTTTTGCGACCTCATTTATTTCCATTTCTCATCCCCCCATGTCACCATTGTTGTGTTCAAAATTTAAGTTGTTGGAAGGTGTAGAACCATTTTTATATATCTCTTGTTGGCACATTTAGATTTCAAAGCCCTCTCATTTCAGCATGTTCTATTAAGGTCCACTAACTGTAAGAACATGCTCTAGTACTTCATTTTATTTCCATCACTTAGCTAACATTTTACATTATTTCATCGCAGTTTTGCTGCAGCTTTGAGGGACCAACAAGTCTGGGTTATGAATGTTGTACCAGTTGATTCACCAGACACACTGCCCATTATTTATGAGCGTGGTTTGTTTGGTATGTACCATGACTGGTGTGAATCTTTCAGCACTTACCCGAGAACATACGACCTTTTGCATGCGGACCATCTCTTCTCAAAGCTCAAAAAGAGGTCAGTTATTTATCACTGTCTTTTATTAGTGTGTTCTTCTGGAGCAATCCTATGTGAATTGTGCAGTTGAAAATACTTACATGTTCAGAATGCAGGGATTTTTCCTTATTCCTGTTGGAATTAAACAGTTAGCTATCAAACTTCATGTGTTCCAAACTTTCCTAAGCATCGGAGAGCTGCCTTCCCCTTGGGGCCTTTTTTATTTTTTAGATAATGGCAAAAACCTGGCCTCTACACCCAAATGGATGTACACAGCCATTGTGGCTTTTTTTATGTAGTTTTACGGGTATGTTTGTTCTACATAGTTGAATCTTCTTAAGGCTTAATCAACTGTATTGTTTGTTTGCAGATGCAAATTGTTGCCAGTGTTTGCGGAGGTCGACCGAATATTGAGGCCAGAAGGCAAACTTATTGTGAGGGATAATGCAGAGACAATAAATGAACTGCAAGGCATGGTGAAGTCACTGCAGTGGGAGATACGCATGACCTACACAAAGGGTAACGAGGGTCTCCTCTGTGTCCAAAAGTCCATGTGGCGACCCAAAGAGATTGAGGCAAGCATGTGAAATATATATATGATCAAGAAAACGGTTACTGGTTAGGGGCACACTAGACTGAATTTTGGCGCTAGTGATGCATAGTATTGATGTTGAAAAGGCATAAGCTTTGGTGTAATTGTAGAATTATGTATTTGTTTTTGTCAAACGAATGCACTCTATTCTTTCTGTGCTTTCACTCCATTGCTGTAAGGTTGTATTGGAAGTGTCACAGGCAAATTAATTTTAATCACTACAGCCATATAGGGTATTGGTTCTTTAGGAGAATCTTACAACAGGTGTTGACTGTTATTATAGCAGTCAAGTTTTCTGGAATTCATGGCGTCTTTGGATTCTTTCATGAGTTCTTGCTCACCACTCAACAGTGATATAACTTGTTCATTTGATATTCCAGTTGTTATTATCTGCTCAGTATTGTGACAAGTTACTGCGCCTACAGACATTGAATTTAGTGGAGCAGCTGAAGCTAGAGTGATTGCAGGCTATCAACTGCTGTGAAAACATGACCAACCACTAGGACAGATACAAAAACTATCCTGGATGTGGCATGGTTGGAAGTGGTTGAATGAGGATATCAAATTGACAGATTGCACTCGGGAACAGAAATTCATGTAGCTGTAATTAGTGTTCTTGGTTAGTAACTAGAACATATGATTGTGATGTTGTCCAAATCTTAACAACCCATACTTAGCCCTTGGATAGTCTGCAATCCTGTATTGGTCAACTTAAACAAGTACATGAACACGGCTGGCTCTTCACACAGAAAAAGAGCAACTTATCTTTCAACAAGATATAAATGAAACAGCTAGCTATCAGGCCCATCCCCAAACACATATGCTGCTCCAATTAAAATTTGGAACGAATCAGACATTCAGACAGCGCAATAGATGGCTTGTCGTCGTCCGCTGCTGCTACCATCCAAAACAGGAGTAGCTCTGATGTAGACAAGCCCACAAGTAATAATAAAAAAAACCCATTTATGTTTAATACCAAAGAAAGAAATTGCTGGGACCATTTGGCCTATGAAGACAAGGCGGGAGGAAGACGAAGCAGATTCTCCTCCCGGCCCCACCGCAACCCAACAAAGCAGATTTCGCAAGCTTCCGTCCAGATTGCAAAAATCCAGGATCCGGTTTAGATTTCGTTTAATTTTGGTACGAATAAGTTTGCAAGTTTGCATCCATCCGTTCCATTTATATTTTTACTCAGATGCGGCAGATAGAGTGAGAGAGAGAGGAGAGGGCACACGTTTGCATATGTATGTATATGTGCAGCACCAACCACGTCACATCAGGCGAGAGCGCCAGAGTCCAAAATCGAAAGGCGGGGCCGGGGCCCGCTGTCCACGTGGGTGCCACATCCGCACGGACCCACCGCACCTGGGGCCTCACGTGGGCAATTCCCGCGCGGGCCCCCGGGCAAAAGAATCCATCGGCGTGCTTGTCCCGGGCGCCGGCGATGGACGGGGTGGATCAGCAGGCCGCCTCCTGGGCCGTAGCCGTCGCCGCGAGCCAGCGCGTGAAGGCGTCGAGCGTGCGTGTGTCGGCGCGGTAGTGGCGCTGCGTGAAGCGCATGAGGTCGGCCCAGGTGAAGTCCGGGTAGTGCCGCGGCGTGGCGGCGCTGGGCGGCGGCCGCACCACGCGGTCCTCCCGCGGGCAGAGGAAGAAGGCCAGCGACTGCCGCTCCTGCCGCTGGTTCACCACCGCCCGGTGCAGGCAGCTCTTGTACCTCCCGTTCGACAGCGCCTGCACAAACACACGCACAAGTTCGAAGATTTATCCATCAAAACCCGCCCTTTATTACGGACACGACACATCTCGTACATAAATCAACGGAAAAACTAAGCGGCCGACACGTGCAAGACCGAATCTCTTGTTCTGTTCGTGCGCGGCGAGTCCAACAAGGCGACAACCGATCGAGCCATGAGACTAGCCGGAGCTGGTGGTGGCACGTACGACAAGCGCGCGCGGTGGAAGCGGCTAGATGAGGGGTCAATTGGTGATCGGAGGGGCGCCAAATCGGCATGGAAGAAGCGCGCGCACAACGGACACACCAGATAGCGTCCGCGGCGGCGG
>KE372369.1:232197-258618 GCA_000418225.1 Zizania latifolia
AAAGACAGTGACGTAGGCCTATCTCTCCTCGTCCACGGGCAAAATTACAAAAATTTAAGCCCCGTATACATGTATATAGACTAAATAATTCAATCTACTGGAACAAATCAAAACATATAAATAACAATATACACATGTTTTTTCTCCCCCTCTTCCCGCCGGGACCTCCAAAAGACAAACAACAAGAGGGATACAGGCTTATCTCTCGTCAAAAATTTAATGTAAGATTTAAGAATATATCTTAAGCTTTTATATGTATTCTTGATCATGATGATAAAAAATTAAACATTAAATAAATTAAATATTCTGTATCGGTATATAACTTAACGTTACGATATAGAGACCACCTACAGTGTTTATAGGTGATGTCTTATTCTTTTTTTCTTTTTTCTTTAGACATCACTCGTAACACTGTTTCTCGATGGATAATTTATTTAAAATAAATTTATATCTAATCATATATTTTTTCTTTTCTCTTGTAATTCTCTTCTTTGTTTTCTTAGATATCGAGTAGAACTAATTCTTCTACAAGACAATATTTCTTCCACCTCAATAAATTATTGTCACATTAAATTTTAGCTAACATAATAATATGATTAATGTAAAAAAACAATCCGAGTTAATAGGATTGACACTGCCTTAGTGACGCACATCTCGCACACTTACCCAGTACAGGGCTGCCTGCATCAGCCAAGCCGAGGCAGATTTTGCATAAGCGCGCTAATCAGCGATGGATGGATATGACCCTACTTTTGGCGAGGTTGCAGCCTGCCACATGGACGGACGTCTGCATTGCAAAATGGCACGTCGTTCCACTAGCACAGTGTGTTCGCATGTTGCAAACTCACCCCTCGCTTGTCAGTGCTAACACGACGAACTACTGTTTGGACTCTGTGGGGTCCAGGGGATGTTGGCGCCTCTGCCCGTTGGGCCCCACCGAAGCTGACATGGCGTCGTCACACCGTCGGAAAATATTCTCGTGTCGGGAGCTTAGCGCTACCAAGATGATCAAATTGGATTGCATTATTTCGTGTAATCACGTCAGGTCGGTTTCTTCCCGCTTTTCCGCTGGAAGCCCTACCACACCACGATCTTGTCGTTTCGTTCGTGAAGAAAAGATGAGTTTTTTCTCGTTCAGTTACTTGTGTTCTTAACTGATCAAATTGAACTTTTAGACATGATATATTCTCTAATATATATTTATGTAATATATTTTATATAAATTATTAAAAATATAACTAAATAAAAGTATTTTTCATAAAAAATACTAATAAGTTTTTTACGTATAAAAGCATATTTTAGTATACGTAATTACTTGAGAACGGGGGTGTGGTACCATGAAGGTGTCGCCGATGTTGATGACCATGGCGCCGGGGACGGGCCTGACGGGGCGCCAGTTGCCGTCGACGAGGACCTCGAGGCCGCCGACGTCGTCCTGGAGGAGGATGGTGAGCGCGGTGGGGTCGCAGTGCGGCCCCGTGCCGAGCGTCCGCTCCGGCTCCGGGCACGGCGGGTAGTAGTTGCACCGCATGATTGAGCTGCTGTCCGCGAAGAACTCCCTGTAGTAGCCGCGCTCCACGCCCAGGCTCAGCTCCAGGAGCTCCATGATCGTCAGCGAGAGATCCTTCATCTCCTCGCAGTACTTCTGGTAAACTCTCCTGTAAAATCATTCGTCCACCAATCGATCAGTGCTTCTGTGTATGTGTGTGTATGTACGGATGGATCGTAATGCAATGCCAGGATCGGTCGATCGATTTCCCACCCCATTGGCTCGAAGTCCGGGCCGAGGGTGCTGGTGAAGTAGTCGGCGACGACGGGGGTGCCGCCGCGGTCGTGGAAGCCGAAGGAGAGGGTCTCCTTCCAGGGGAGCTTGGAGGCGAAGCGGTCGGCGTGGGCGCTCGTGTACCCGGACACGGTGCCCGGGACGCGCCGCGCGCGGCGCTTCTCGGCGAGCGGCAGCCGGAAGAAGTCGCTGGCGCCGTCCAGGGCGGCAAGCGCGAGGGCCGCGTCCACGCCGTGGCCGGACACCTGGAAGAACCCGTGGGTGGCGCACGCGGCGGCCACCTGCCCCGCGGCGCGGCGCAGCCCCACGGCGTCTCCATTGCGCAGCACGCGCACGTCGACGACCGGCACGTCCAGCTCGTCGGCCGAGGCCGGGCGCGCGTCGGCGTTCGGCCACACGAACGGCTCCGGGATCTTGGGCTCCTTCCGGAGGTCGCACACGGCCGCCTCCCGGGGCGCGTCAATGCCAGGAGCGGGAGGGCCGGGCAGCAGAGGCGGCGTCGGCGGCGGCGCTGCGTCCATGGCCGTGGCCGCAGGGCAGTGGTTCAGGAGTGATGGCTGGTGCTGCGCGGGCTTGGGCACCATGGGAGGAGTCGAGGAGAGGAGAACTGCGCTAGCTGCTCGAGTGAGCGTGCAGAGTTGCAGACGCTGGCTGGGCGGGTGGGGTATTTGTAACAGGGGAGGGGAGGAGGGAGTGCGAGACGGAGAGCGGCGACAAGACGGTGGAGAGAGAAGAGATTCATTTTATCCTCCTGGCCGCCCTCCCGTTTTTTCATATCAAAATTTTCACCCTTTTAAATTTTTTATAATACAGATCGATACATCATTCTACAATCAAACAAACTTAAATATTAAAAATAACAATATTTATTCCTTTTTCCAACTTGCAATTTTCATATTTATAGAGTGATACATCTCGTGAAATAACACATCACACACCGATCTATGGCAACTGTTTTGACGACACGAAAAAACGAGCAATGAGATGGCATTATCCCGTCTTGGAGCGAGGCGGGCGTGGGACCCACCGAACAGTGGGAAGGGGAGGGGGCGCGCCGAGCGCCCGAGCCATGTTGGCACGGAGATGGGTCGACGCGTCCGTGTAATCGCAGTCGCGAAACGCATCGCCTGATGGGTGGCTAAACGCCGCACCCATTGTAATGGCACGCGACGCAGTGGTTTTGAGCTGGGGGTTTGGCACCTGGCCGCTGAATCGTTACGTGCAACTGGCCAGGAGATAGTGGCCACTGGCCTATTTGAGGGGGCACCGATCGATTCGCGGCGTGAATATGCCTGGTCACATGTTGGGGGGATCACTGCAAACTTGTGGTGGTTCGATCTCCTCCTTTTCGTAAAGTACAAAGGTCGCGCGGCACCGCCATGCATGCATGCACACATTTCACTTTGGCTAAGAATCTATCGGAGGGACATGGCGGCCGGCATCGTTCGTGGATGCATCTAGAAAAGCCGCTCGTTGTGCATACACTGCATGCTGCATGCACTAGTCTTAATAGAAGCTCTGCTTGCTTGTTTAATTTGAGTTTTATAATTCACGGTATATTTTACTTTGAATTTTTTGAATCTAATTTCGATATTGGTTTGTGAGTTTTTTCGTCGTTTTCTATTTTTCACTGCAACACAGAGCTCTAAGCAGGTGCCGAGTCAATTTTCCTTTTCTAAGAGCCCATTTTAGCGCTAAGCATCGTACAGCTTTATTTTTTAAATAAATTTCCTCATTTCGAAAGCGTGCCTTAATCTTGTAACCGTTAAGCACCAACAATGAAATGCTCAAATGCCTGCATTTGAAGAGGGTTTTGCCTGGGTTTAGCCATCCGACTGTTCGAGTTTGGACTCCATGTGCAATTTACCAAAGTGCTGTTTTGTAGGGACAATAGCTAGCAGATCAAAGAGAAGGTCGTTGATCATGCTTTGCACATAGTGCTCCATCTTCCCTCTTTGTGTTGCACATAGTGCTTTGCACTGAAGCTAATGCTAATTACACGTTTCACCCATTGCACTGTTTTTAGCTATAGGATGTGATGTCCAAAGGCGGCAGGATTGTAATTTGTACTAACTCACAGCGCAGTGACGTGGCAAGCATATAATCTGAACTATAGATAGTGGAATCCCTCATGAATGGCGCATACGTCCAGGTCCAACAACAACCACGCGTTCTCTCGCAGCATGATAATGGCCGCCATCGATCGATGAAATATGTCTCTTTGCTTTTCCTTTGATGAAAACACTGTGCATGTTGATGGTTTCGATCTTTCACGCACCGTGCACGAACTAATAGATTTGAATGCAATGGTTTCATTTCAAACAAATCAATCTGAATGCTTTGATTTGTCTGCACCCCCCACCAATCGATGGATCGATCTATCAGCCAGCGTCATACGCATAGGGACGGATCCATATTAAACGATGTCTTGTCACCGAATAACAAGACATTATCATTTAACCTAAGTATATGTTTTTAATTTAATGTCGATGATAATAATTTTATTTATCTGATGACTTTATATCTCATAAAAATTCATAATCGTTAGTTGATAAATTTATACCGTGGTCCACACGTGCCAATGCATGTACCCACGCACGCGCACGCAGGCATGCACGAGAGGCGCACGTACGTACGTTTGTGGCATGCCCGGCCGGACGCACGCACGTACGCGCTGGCGTTTAGCATGTACGTGCGTGCAGGTTGGCATCGCCAACCCGGCCGAATGGCTGATCACGTCAACGTACGACAGACAGACCGAAGACACTACGTACGTACACAGCAGATCGAAGTGCTCACGTGCGTGTGTTGTGTTGCGACGTGATTAGTAAGACCAACCTGCGTGCTTAATTACTTGCTTAAATCTTAATTGCGTTTCGGTGGCAAATGGCAAATATTTAATTAGCATATAGATATGGGCACCAGTAGGGCTCGCCAGTTGAGAGGAATACCGATGTGCGCACATTGGACAGGTCGAAGAGAGGAGACGAGGAATCATATCATCCCCACGAGTTGTCTGCTAATCGTTGGTGATTAGGTAGTCAGTAATTATGATTATCAGTTCATTTAGATGGCGTTTGGTTCTAGGATAAGGTGAAATATGACGGGACGGTCTCATTTTTTATAGTATTTAGTTTGAAGTCAGATAGGAAGAAGTCTTCCTCTAATATTTGGGACGAGCTCGTCCCACCTCGTGCGCAAAGGCTCTGAGGCGTGATAGAGGCTCCGACGCACGTCGTGGAGAGGGGGCGAGGCAAAGGCGGTCCGACGGCGTCGGGCCAGACGAAGGCTCTAGAGACAGGCTAGAAGTTTCAGGACGCGCCGGAGGTTCCGGGGCGGGGCGGAGGTTCCGAGACGAGGTCATATTTCTCTCAATCCACCAACCAAATAAAAAACTGGGACATCCCCATCACTCGCAACCAAACACAAGATAGAACCATCCCATCCTAAAAACTATGATAGAATCGTCTCATCCCATATTATCTCTGAACCAAATAGAATCAATATAAAGTGCTGGTTGTTAAAAAGGTCAGGTTTGGGATGTACGGAGAAACTTCTGTAGATGCATGTAGATCCAACGTACAAGGCTGGGAAGTGGGAACACACATGTAGATGTGTAGATGTATGTTGTTTTGCTTTATTTAACACACACCTATTCAAGATTTCTTCAAAGATACTACTAATTTTTTAATTTAGAGGTGTAGATAGATTAAAAGTATTTAATTGAACTATCTAATTTTATTTTAAACTAAAATTTTTTAAATTATTTTATTTTATCATATAAATTATTGATTTAATATAAATCTTATAACTAGATATTTACCTCTAGCTGCCCACGGTTGATGCCTTCAGGGAGGCCACATGCAGATGTGATGTGAAAGCCGTTTCCTTAGCGGGCAAAAGCTTTCTTTTCCTTCTTCACAACGGATCATCACTTTCTTCCCCAAAATCTCATGTCCTCCTTTTTATTGTCATCATCTTTAATCAGCTATCTACCTTTCCAACTTTCCCTCTCCCAATCATTTAGGTCTGCCTCAGATGTAAGGAACATACATGTTCACGCTGCATTGGTGCGTTCACCCCGATTTCTCTGCAAATGTGGCTTTCAGGGTTCGACCAAGTAAAGCTCACCTCAGTTGCTGCAATGACATCTTCCTAAGGTTAGCTTTTTATTTTTATCAAATTGTTATAAATTTTTTAAAAGTTTTGAATAATTAATCAAAAATAAATAAATTAGCTATAGATGTGAAATGCACGATGACAATGGGACAATGGGGTTTGCAATGGCTGGGGAGCATCTCGAATACTCCGGCCACTAACTTGGACGTTTGCAATGAGTTGCTTGCCACACACCGAAGTTTCACTGAAACTTTCATGCGCAGCCTGCAGGCCATCCCATTCATTTGCACTTGTACTCTGTCTTTCTCCTCGTCATTTTTGCTTTCTTTTTTTAATTGTTTTCTCAGAGGAGCTAGAGTACAGCTACCGACAGGGCTCGCCAGTTATTGTGTTTTATCTGATTTATTCCCCAGTCGCATAATATACTAACTTATGATCGGATATTTAGATTTGTTGTATTATAAAATATTTTATTCGATCCTAAGTTACTATGTTATGGAACGAAGAAAGTAGCATTTAAAAGTGAATATATATGGTAGATGAGTTTAAAGGTTTAAACAGATGACTTTAAAGCTAAAAAGTTAATGAACAAATTTAAAATATGTTTTGATATTTTTATATAGAAATTGTTTAGACAAAATATAAATATGTATCTCATGAATATCTAGACGAAATGACATCCTCCGTAAAATTTCCTGGCCACTAGGTCTAGATCTAGGTCGAGATCATGGTCCACTAGACCACTACCACTAGGTCTAGGGTCTAGGTGATCCCAAACGAGTGAGTTATATCTAGCTTCTTTGTCCACGCAAACGTACGGCTTTTCTTTTTTAATTATGTTTCGACAAGAAAGAGAACTACCACTGAGACAGTGAGATCATGTGGTTCCACAGATCTGGAGATGTTTCTAGAGTACCGCAGCTTGAGTAGCTGCCGGTGTATTATATATAGGATACTCCTCAAATATAGAAATATTTGAGAAATATACGTAAATACAAAAAAAATCTACATATATCATACCCGTTACAATGGGCGCGTATAAAACAAATACAATCTTCTAAAAAGTCTAAGTAGGACATGATCTTATATGATAAGCCTTTAGAATCCTACTTGAACAAAGTAAAGAAATACCAACTCTATCTTTACAAGTTCTACAAGAATACTATGAGTCTATGGTATAAATACAAAGGCCCTAAGATCAAGAGGAATCAATGCAATACATGTCAACTTGAACTAATATCCTGAAAAGACAAGTCAACTATCACGATTGGGGTCACTACAAGCCTCTTACTCAAGAATCCCAACGGGATAATCAGTTATATCTAAAGTAGAGCTTCTAATTCATATTTTATAGTATGTACATCTAAATATATACATACAAATATGATGTAGATCAACTACTCGTTCGAGGACCAAACCATTATAAAAATGTCTCTATGTGCACATGCGAGAAGGTCGATGAATTCTTGCTTTCACACAAACAACTCTACATATACATAAAACTATGTCCGATTGCTTTCATACAAACAACTCTAAATATATATAAAACTATGTTTGATTACTAATCGCTGAGAGTAGCCTTGTACCATTCACTTCCTCAGTCTCTCTCTGGTTTTACGAGGTTAGCTCAAACAGTTGAGGATGATATGGACGGACATGGAGAACACGTACCCCCTTGCATATACCCCATTGATCTTATCTGCCCCATTCTTCCCCCCGGAGAGGAGATGAAGGTGACAAAGCTAGACAGATGCATGCATGGAATTGAAAAGTCAAGCAAGCATGCATGCATGGCTACCACCATCCAGCATCCGATCCCAATTATGTGAGGCACCACATAGTTGTACATCCTACACAGTACTGTGTTGTTGTCACCTGAGCAGCTCCCAAACCCTAAACCGTGGACGACGTACGTACGTGCTCCTATTATTAAGCTTGCAAGTGGGCGAACACAGACAGAGCTCCAGAGAGAGACAACCGAGCTGCCTGCCTGCCTGCTGCCAATATGCCAGGTCGATCGCCATCGACCCAGAATCGTCGTGCTCAACCGACCCGGTGACCTACGGTACGGTAAGATCAACAATAGAATCCTCGCTCGTATTATTTAGGTTTTGTGTTATAAATGATGTACAATTAGATTAATATTTGAAGCTACTTTTATATGCTTCGTATGCTTTATCATAATAATTGTTGATAATATATAGTAAAAAAAACTAATTGTAGATATTCTATGTTGAACACCGTGTAAAAATTAAAACTTATGTATCTTATAGTATATTTTGTAATGGAGAATAATGTATAAATTAGAACATGTTAGATCCTTATTCTCGATCTACCTCTCGGCCTAGCTACTTACTTTACTGTGATGTGCGTGCTTGCTCCATGTAGCCACCTCTCTTAGCCGCTTGTCATACAGTAATTCAAAATATGAAGAGAATTTTATGGTATCCTCAAATTTTGTGAACCATCCAATTTGTACGATCTAACGACTCAGATTTGAAATCGATGACCTATAACCTTCCTTTAATACGTGCGGGCCCACATACATGCAACAATTAATTTCTTTCTAAATGCACGCAGAAAAAATTTGCATGCTAGCAGATTAATTATTGCATGCACTAGAAAAAAAGAAATAATCAACAAATTTTCCATGCTAGCGACATGCATGCAGATTACTTTCCGTAATCAAGACAGTCTATAGTCGGTTAGTCCATTTTCTTTTTAATTAATTATTTTAAATATATTTAATCAACTGTCTATATTAGTTTTAATTATTACCTTTCCTACCTCTCCACGGGTTAACTGAGGTACCGTGAATGGACGCAAATATTGTGTCTTCTGTGAACGTACCTACCAATGAAAGTGGGCGCGAAATCTGCTGGATCTAGACGCTGATTGCTCGAAATGCTGAAATCACGGAGAGAGGCTGCATGCATGTATGGTACATGCATGTATATACGCGCGCGAGTTAGATCGAGCTGCCGCTGTGTAAAATGGCAGGCAGGCACTAGCTAGCTAGCTAGCGCTAGTGAAGTAGTGAAGTGAGAGCATGCATGCGTGTATGTCAGGTGATCGATCGGCGACGCTTGGGAGCTTGGCTCCAAATCGAGTGGACATCAATCAACTGTGCATTTCCGTGTCCGTTCGTGCCTGCAACTGCAAGGGGACAGATAATCTGAAAACAGGAGCTGGCCCATCCAACCATCCATCCATCACGCATCACCTACTGTCCCTGCTAGCTGCTGTTCCTGCGTGCTGCTTAATTCTGCCAGTTCATGGAGATTTCGTCTGCAGCTAAGATTTTTCGCCGCTAGCTCGATCGATCACTCATGTTTCCTCGCGACAAAAATGTCTCGTGCAATGCAACTGCTCAGATCGATCAACTACTCTGTAGAGCGCAGCTAACTGAACATGCAGATATCTAATGCAGATGTTTAATTGGAGCTATTTGTTCAGAACGAAAAACTGAAGCTGAAAATCCAGATCACCACAGGGGTACTCTCGTGATCTGTTTGGCGACTCGCGGCCGCGAGCGTTCCAGCCACCGACGACGGCACTCCGGTTTCAGACGTTTCTTTACTAGGAATGATAAGATTATGGCCCTTAATTAGCTTCTACCGAAAGAGAACCTCGCGTGCGTGATTAATTGATGTAAATCACCGATCTACATATCTGCCATGGCAATAACTAGTAGAAGCTGGGATGATTATGTTCAGATGTTGCTTCAGTAGCACATCCGCGCACTCGTCTGTCAGATCAGTGAGCTATAGCTGCAGGACATGCCTGCACATCGATCAGCAACTTTTCCATTCGCAGCACAAGTAACACACAAGCCGGCCGGATTGGAAGATCTATCTAAGCATCGATTAATTGCATGATGAGTGATCGAGGTCGATCGATCGATCGATCGGATGAGGCTTGAAATCTGCAATCATGCAGATGCAGAGAGTGAGAGAGAGTCATGCGTGCATGCATGGTGGGTCAAGGCAGCTAAGCCTCAACCTACGTACGATCGCAATCTGGGATTCCTGGAGCTGCCTGCCTATTGTAAGCCCATTCGAAGATGCCCCATACTTACCTGCTCAGCTCTGATGTTAACCCATCTCTCTCCCCCATTTCCTCCCGTTTGTTCTTGTCTGAATAATTTCTAGTGAGCATGGAAGAAAATGGCCACGAATTGTTTTGTTTATGTTTTTCTTGCTTTGTGACTTTGTCCACTCTGAGGACAATGTCGCGAGCCCTTGCTGGAGATGGGTACGATGCATTTTCTGAATCTTAAAAAGTTGGACATGTAAAATAATTTCCGCGAGATCCTGCATGCTACGGTACAAGATGAATTGGCCTCTTGCCTGCAGATTAAGGTACAGGACGAACTGTTATATATCTGCTTGCTTGTATACATGCATCCATCCAGACGAACAGCGCGGAACAAGATGCAGCTAAGCTCGCTGCAGCGCTGATGGCTATATTCTCACTTGGCAGCATGCGTCGACAATAATGAACAGGGATATCGGAGGAGGAGGAGGAACCGAACAAGATATATCGACAACTTAAGTTCAATAATGCCCTGAATTGAATCCGCCTGTTTGTACATTATTATCGATGTCCTCATCCTATTATTAGTTACTTAGGTCGTGGAAATTAATCAGAGCTTTTGTTTGATCAAACATGTTCAGTCTCCAGCTTAATTTTCTTTTTTAGATGATAAGTGCTTTTCTGTTAGTAATTGAGATTATATACTGTTTTATGATGTATATTTCCTATTACCGCAAAAACCTCCGAGTGTATAATTAAATCTAACTATCTATCTATCTGTCTATTATATATTATTAAGACAGTGCGACGTGCGACGTGTGCGACGTCAATGGGCCCCGGCGTAGCGTGCGGACACGGACACAGGGCGACACGCACACATGTGCACCCTCCCCTCCCTCGCCGGCCGGCGGCGCGTGCATGTCGGATGGGTGCGGCGCCGTCGTCGAAAATGCCGAGCCGATACAGTACAAGACGTGATCGAGGCGATGACCTGCCAGGCTGCCAAATCCCGCCAATTCGCCATGCAAGCATGCCTTGCGCCCAGCGCCTCGCCTGCAGGCCAAGACAGAGCCCAACCTGTGCCTTAACGTAGGGCGGCCCACGGGTCACTGACGGGCGGGCCATGGTGTGACAGTGGAATCGTAGGGCGCCGAGCGGTTTAGTTTGTCGGTGACTACTCTCTCCTGGGGCTCGCTGGCTTGGGCAGAAGCAATTAATTTTAGATGCATTTTTTTTTGCCAAATACTGGATCGAGCTGCATATATGTCAACGAGACAAATGAAGAACATAATGACAATGTTGTTGTCCCAGACTAGAATCTGCTTTTTTAAGAGAGATTAACTAATATTTAAAACCTAAATAGCTCCAACTTCCATAGATCATCAACAACTAGATACTCCCTGTAACCTAAAGCTTCCAAACAGGCCCTTGATGTGCTTGTTGCAACTTGCGTTGGGTGGATGTGGATGCGCTAATGTACTGAAGCCATGGCTGTAGCGAGAGTGGCCGCGAAAATTCCATCTCGCATGCACCCTGGATATCTCAACGCGCACTGTCATCGAAAACCTTTTTAGTAAAAGCTAATAATCTTTATTAGCGACAGACAAGTCTCTCGTTACTCTTATCACGTTAATGAAGATAGGTCATCAGTGACAGATGTTTACCCGTCACTAAAGGATCATGGGCGACAATATTCACCTGTCACTAAAGGGGGCCTATCAGCTCACCTGTTATGGCTCTTTAGTGACGGATTGTAATGCCATCTGTCACTAAAGGACCCTTTAGTGATGGGTGATTATTGTCACCCGTCACTAATAATATGATTATTTTTTTTAAAATAATTATTTTTAGGCTGCATCCTGAATCAAAGTTAGAATTTAGCAGCTAACATCTAACATTTCAAAGCACATCACAGAAGTTTCATCATAGAACACAGACAATTCATCACAGAAGATTCATAATCAAATTAATATCACATATATTAACTTCTAACTTGTTATCTTGAAGAAATTGGCTAAAACAAAGTTCTATAAGATTAACTTCTAACTTCTAGCTAACTTGTAAAACAATTTACACCACATACATAACTGCCTCAACTGCACCATTATTGATGTTGAAATGGAAGACGCATACTGTGCCAACTTCTAACGCGTTATCTCGAAAAAATTGGCTAAAACCAGTAGTTAGATAGCACCGTCCATCCGTAGATTTATGTAGTGCAATTGGGACTGCTTCACTACCTGCTGCTGCCACTTAAATCTGGGTGGTCTGCTGGTGTAGGTGAGCCGTGATGTACTTCTCACAATATTGTCTTGAAAAATACTATTACAATAAAATTTAAACAAAGCTAGTTAGACAAGACCAAGTGCATATATATAGATGTTTGCTTTTCTGATATGTGCAAAGATCTTACCACTGACTTCTCGTTGATGATCGAGTTATTTATTGTGCAGACATATAACTAAGTCACAGAGGATAAACCTGCCAAGATATCTTACAGAAGAGCTTTTCTTGTTGGAGTTACATCTATATGACTTTCAAAATAATAGATGTTCTTAAGTTGATCCATTTGATCGGTGTCGTCCTTCCTAGATATCTGCTTCGCCTTCTTCTTCGTAGCATTGCTAGGACGCTCACCTACCATTATAAAAAAGTCGGTAAGTACATAAACAAAATATATATTTCTAGTACGTAATGTGAGTTTGCTATAAATACCACTATCACCGTCCTCTACTTTTATAGCTCCTGTGGTTCTCTTCGCTATAATTATTAAAATAGTAGTCATACAAAATAGTGGGGGTCCACAATGTCCCCTTCTACTAGACGGACTTAGGAACTAAATACATCCCACCTTCTGTGGAGGCATAACCTGCCTCCACAGCTCGCAACCTCAACTATATTGATGCACCCATCTCTTGTTGATATCTCAAGAGTGTCATTAGCATGAATGTTATGGTTAGCAGCAAAGCTTATTGTTAGAAACTACAACAGTGATATAATATCGCATCAATTTGTTAGTTTTATTATGCACATAAATAGAATATGCAATGTACAATCTATAAACCTAGTGACGCCCGTGGACATAATGACTGATTTTTAGAAGGCAATACTAAGGAACATAAGTCGGTACCTACATGGTTGGCATGGATTACTACAACTAAACATTGCACTTACAGTACAGTTCAGCAAAAAAAGTACAATAATACCGTAGTATGGGTCCGCCGACTGCTGGAAGCACGCTGTCCGGTGGAAGTGTCCTGTTGATCACTTGGGCTTGTCATGTCCTTAATTCATGTTATATTTAACAACGATAAAAAATACAATAATAGTTGTGTAAACCATAAGACAAAAATACGGATTGCTCTCAGATGTTGGGCTGCCAACTTAATGGCCTCCTCGCCACTAGGCTATATTTTAATTCACAGGTGTGTGTGACAACTAATTAATTAAATATTACCCCTAAATAATATTGAAGAAAAAAGAAATGTAAATGACTAAACTATACGAAAGTGAGCACATAATGTAATATCATTGCATAAACGAAATATAGGAATAATAATAGTAGCACGTAATGTAATCATTGCATGAATAAGCTTGTCAAAACGAAAAAAAATCTAATTGTCACACACATCCTTATACTAATAGCATTATCTTCATTGAGCGTATAATATAAGATCATTACATGAATAAAATAACTATACAATACTAGTAGCACATAATGTAACATCATTGCATGAACAAACTTGTCAAAATAAAAAAATGCCTAATTATCACACATATCCTCATACTAATAGCATTTTCTTCATTGAGTAAATAGGGAACATATTCATAAAGCAATAAATCACAAAACCTAGCCTCGACGGAAGAGGAGGACCTTAGAAAAAGGAGATGCACGAGATAAGGTGACGGCGAGGAGGATCGACAATGAAACGAATGGTGCGATAGAAGAGGCCACGCCGCAACGGAGGCTGGTGGAGGAGGCCGCGACGGAACGGAGGCCACGACGGCAGAGGAGAACGACGGAGGAGGAGCTAGCATGACGAGCGTGGCCGCTAGGGTTTAGGGTTCTACGTGATATGAAAGTGTTTTGTTGGCCCCTTCTATTTATACACAGCAGGCTCCTATAGTGACGAACAGAAACTACTGCCCGTCACTATTGATCGATATTATCATTAGTGACGGGTCGTAATATGATCCGTCACTAATGGGAGTACAGGTGTCCCCTCTTTAGCGACGGGCCACATTATGACCCGTCACTAATAAGGTAGCATTACTAACGTGTAAAAAACGGTCCGTCACTAAAAATATATTATTGACGGACGTTATTAATCCGTCAGTAAAACTTAGTCACTAAAGATTGTTTTTATGGTAGTGGCGGGAACTGGTCTGTCATTTATTCTTCTCTTGACAGTGATGGAGTTTTCTTTACATTTTATTTGTTTCAAAATCATGAAAAATCCCTGCGTTTCAAATAAGCCTTGAAATCAAGGCTGTTATCCCTTGGCCGTACGCGCGGTTCTCTAGCTTACAGGCAAACTGCTGATGTTAATTTGATGAAACTGCAGTGGTGTAAAATGTCTGTGGCACATTGTGAGCCCTAGTTCGTACAGTGCGTGCTACTTATTGCGATACATCCACGTACGGATGCAGGAGTAGCAAAATCTCTCGTGGGGTATATAGCTCATGGACGCAATATTATTGACATGGTCGGATCTCCCACACAATAACATGGTACGTCCCCTGCCTCTCCTCCATCCACCGGCACTGCCACTGCATGACCCCATCGATGGGGGCATCTCGCGAAACGAAGCTGCAGCAAGCGGCGATGACCACGACGTGATCGATTGCGTGCGCGCGTTGTCGCGCCCTGCCGGCCGGGCGCCCTCCGGCCAAACTCCGCTCAGGACCGAGAGCCATGCACCAGATTCATTAAAGCAACCATGCGCGGCGCGCAGCTGGTGATCGAGATCAGCTGCGTATACTGGTGGCAGCTAGTAGCTAGCATGCCCGGACGTGCAGGGGCAGGCGAGGTGGCCATGGGCGCGCCGCGAGCGAGGCGAAGCCGACCCGACACAGTTAATCGACAGCTCCTGATAGGCCGCACGCACCAGACTGCCTCCCCAGCTCGTCGCGAAACGCGAGTGCACTAAACAACACGCAGGTCTGGAGAATGCGCGCGTGCGCGTGTATTCCCCCCCTCGTGTAATTGCATTGTCATAATATCGTTCATGTTAAAATGTAACTGGAGATGCGTTTCTGCAGTTTCTTTTGCAAGAACCACGCCCTGAGGGCTCCATGGACTAACTTAACTGTATCCGGTATTGGGTGGTACTAGTTTGCAACTAATTATGGTGCCTCTGAATTTTAATAGTCCGTTCAATCTATATGATTCAATAACTCAGATTTAATATCGATAACATTTTACCTCTTAGAGATAATAGGTCATATAGCATTCCTTTAATATGTGCAGGCCTATATACATGTAACAATTAATTTATTTCTTTGCATGCTAGCAGATTAATTATTGCATGCACTAGAAAAAAATAATCAACAAACTTTATGTGCGGGCGACATGCATACAGATTACTTTTCATAATCAAACCGTTTAGCCTATTTTCTTTTTTAATTAATTATTTTACACACACTTAATCAATAGTCTAGATTAGTTTTAACTATTACCTCCGGGTAACGGAGGTACCGTAAATGGACCCTCTCAGTATACCCAACTGATCGTGGAATCCACGTTGCTGATGAGTGTGCGCACGCGTGTTTCCCCCTTCTTTTCAGCGAGTCTAGTCTAAAACCTGACCATTTTTAGGTGAGTCCATTTACGGTACCCGTTACCGCTTGGGGAGGTAATAGTTAGAACTAATCTGGACTGTTGATTAAATATGTTTAAAATAATTAATTAAAAAGAAAATGGGCTAACTGGCTGTAAATTGCCTTGATTACGGAAAGTAATCTGCATGCATGTCGCCCGCATGGAAAGTTTGTTAATTATTATTTTTTAGTGCATGCAACAATTAATCTGCTAGCCTGCGAGTAAAGGAATTAACTGCTACATGTATGTAGGCCCGCATATATTAAATAAATATTATATGACTCACCGATTTTAAACCTGAGCCATTAGATCGTACAGATTAAATGGTTCATAAAATTTAGGGATACAGCGAAATTCTCTAATAACTTTGATATGATTCATAGAGTAGTATTTATACTATGTTTGCCTAGATATCTGGCTCTTATCTAATTCCTAATTCTGCGCTGATTTTCGAACTGCTTACCTTTTTCCCTGAATCGAGGTGAGGAAGATGGATTGTAACATGGTACTAGCTTGGACATCACATATGTCATTCAGACATTCAGTGTCATCCGATCGTGTAATGCTGCCATAGCAGAGTACAAATCAGTGTGACGAGAGAAAGGGAGCTAGCGAGGCTGACGGATGTCACTGTCCAGGCCAGGCAGACTAACACCCTGAGTTGCCTCTCCAGGCTTTATTTTTCACAGTTTTAAATCTAAGATTTTTTAGAAAATCTTAGAGCTAGTTAAATATAGTTTTTAAAAAATTATATTAAAATAAAAGTATTTAGTTGAGTCATTTTATTTTATTTTGTGCTAAAAATAAAAGATCAAATTACCTTATTTTATCATATAGACTGTAAATTTAATATAGATTTTGAAGCTAAAATTGTGCCAAACAAGCCTCTAGTGTGTAGTGATGAGAGTGTGATATGCAGTGTGAGGTCGATGAAGTGAACTGCTGTGCTGCTGCTCCATGATTTGAGAGGGACAAGGGGTTTGTCAAAGCGGCAGCTTGGGTCCTGGTAGGGCCTGGGCTGATAAGGCCCAACCCAGTCTATTTTCTGTTGAACGTGCTTTCACGTGGGATCAGTGGCTGCGGCCTGCGTGAGGCACGAGGTGGACAGAGTCACCAGGGGTGGATGCACCGGTAACACACAATATCTATATAAAAATATTGTGTATATCATATTTAATATGGTGACAGGTATATGAATGGAAAACAATTTTTAGAAAAAAGAATGAGTATAACATGATCAATCAATATGTACTTGGACGAGATCAAGACATTCAAATTATCTCCATAAGTTTCACGAGGATAAATAAGGCTATAGACATCAATACAAAGGCCCCAAAATCAACAGAGATCAATCCTATCTAGGTCAACTCAAATTATACTTCTGAAAAACTAAGTCACTATGATAGAACTTGTTATAATCCCTCCACTTAAGAATCGTGACAAAACAGTCGATTAGATCTAATCTAAAGCTTACAATCCATATATTTTACTCTAAACATCTAATTAATATATACATGCAAACAACATAAAGGACTATTACCCGATCGAGAACCCAAACATGTATAAAAATATGTTTTTCTTTGTACATATGAGAGTCTATGAATCCTTTCCTTAACACAAATGAGCTTAGGGTGGCATGTATAGCGAGCATGATAACATCGTTTTTCATGGTGTCTTAAGAGTGGTGGGGTCATTAGGATGGCATGTATATATTGGTTGTTTTGGTTTGGTACCTTAACAAATTTTGGTAGGGTAGAATTAAAAAAGTCGTGTATCGTTTGATGCCAGTTTGATACTGATAAGAGACAAGTGTTTGGGCTATGCCAAAATTTTGGTACCAATTTTTTTGATGTGGTGTTTAGATTGTTATCCTATCAAAATTTTGGTAGTGTAGCAAGCCAAATTAAACAACCCTATGTATGCACATCACCTGAGCACCTCGTAAAGGTTAACTGGGGGCTACACGATTAGATCATGACTACTTAGTGGATCATCATCATGTCCTGTCTGATTAATTGCTTAACTAGTGAGTCCTTCTCTGTCAGCATCAACCAGCTCGTGAAAAACTAACTTCATCTTGTGTCGACTGTCCACCAGCGAGGACCCATTGAAAACGTAGCGAATCTTTAGGAATTTTGTTCATGGGGTTTGTGCCGTTAACTTGTAAAAATCACAGGCAGTAACATGAGAAAACCACGCAGACATTCCACTATGCTAGTGTTGCCATCCTTGACATAAAGAAAAGTCTCACTAGGTATCATTGATGCGTAATGAATCAGAAGCAACAAAAACAGCATCATACTATGTGAAACGTTGATTTGATGAACGGACATGTGTTACACTTACACAGGCCATAAGGCAATAATAGCCCATCTGCCTTTGGCGATAACGTGGTCTGTTGGCAACAGTTGAAATAGCAACTTATATCAAAATCTAACTGTTGGATCTCGTCGACCATTAGTTCAGCAACAAAAGCCCCTCCACCAATCTAATCGAGATATAAAAATTTATAACCACCAGATGTTTACAATAGAGTGGTGAAAGAGCTCCTATTACCAAATCAATAATGGTCAACAGGAGCCAACAGTTATATCAGCCATTACCAAATCAGTAATGGTCAACACAGGAGCCAACAGTTATATCAGCCATTAATTTAACCATAAGAGTCATGTCGACCATTGAAATAGCGACAGAACTCGAAAGTCAACAAGTTTCTAGTTTTATAATTTTTGAGAAAAGCAACCAAAAAAGTAATTTTTAATAAGAAAATATTATTTTAAAAATCGTGTCCTGATACTACCACTATTCGATCTATGGGGAATGGGTAAGAGAGAAAAATCACTGGTAGGTAAATTCTATCACTTTAATAAATAAACATGTACTGGCGAACATGAACAGGACAAAAAACAGCCATACTATACAGCCGATTCTAGGGCTGGAAAAGGAACTATATAAATCATGGGAATTACAAAGGAGACCAATGGCATCCTCTCAAGTGTATTTGTTACCGCATCCGACAAGCACCTAGGGGTAATTTGCTCAATGCTACGCCGGGATAATCAACTCGGTTGTTGGTCAAAGAACGGGAGACAGAGCACGGTTCCAGCTGCCTCATCAGCACGCTTAGGATGTTTTTGCTTCTCACTAACTTGCTGGGAGGGCGCCTTCGCTGCATTACCTTGCGGGTCTACAGGATCGGATTCTGGTTTTCTTTTTTTCTTCTTCATCTCGCCAATATTTCGGTTGATGTCAACAGGATTTGCACTTGCACTTATCTCACGAACCCTTTCAAAACTTTTCGATGCCTGGTGTTGTCCATGGTCAGTCGCAGGGTATGTGGCGACAGGGTTTATTACGGGTGGCTGTGCGACTTGCTGGGACAGTGCACTATGCATTACAACAGCAGGGTAGCCATCTTGCAGCTTGGCTGCCGCAGCCATCCGTTTCCTCTTCATTCTCTCCTCATTGCGAACCTGGTTTATTTCAAGAGGGTAGAAAATAGTGAGCTACACCATGTGCATGCCTTTTTTTACAAGGAAACATATAAGGTTACACATCGATAAAACATCTAAGAGTTGCATGAAGTATTTATTCAATTGCAACGTGACAACTGACTATCAGGTCTCGCGTACTATAACAAGATAACTTCAATCTATAGCCGTACATGCATATTTATAAAAAGAAAAGGGCTCATGAGTGATGACCTTCTTCTGGCTGTATAATAATCTCCTTCGCTCCTTTGATCTAGAAATGGCATCTTTGATTCCCACATTATCCATGGAACCTTGAGGCCACAACTCCGCAAGCTGGTGCAACCAATGATATTATATAGGAATATAAATATAAATGCAAACAACCATAAGATAAACAGTATGCCTACAGATATCAATCCACCAGAAGCACAATCCACATAACTACATATAGTGCAGAGAAGTACAGCTAAATAAACACATAGCTTAACTTTACATCTACAAGCAGTTAAAGGAAGAAAAATTGAAGAGCAAGTATAAGAAGCACAGCAAAATTAATTTGTCAATTTCGAATATTTTAATTTACCTGTTACATTAAGGGGAGAAAAGGAAACTGTGCTCACTTTAGCAAAATAAATTATGGAAGAGCATAGGAGCCAACGAGTAATGACAAGGATCAAAATATCAACAATTTCAACAAGTTTTGAATCACAACACAAAAGGGTGACTAAGTCAAACTGATGCAAAGGAATCTCTTCAACAGACAAAAGGTGCTGCCGAAGTAAAAAAAATTAACAGACATCGCAACAGTCCTTTTAGACAGATAGTTCAAAGAATCAACTGTGAACTGTGAGTCTGTGATTACTTCATCAAATTCAGACTCAGATGTCCAAAAATCTTCTAAAACAAATTAGAACACATATAAACATTCAGAGTTGTTACCTCCACATATAACTTCCTGCTTTGAGGGCCCTTATCTTCATCCATACCCTGATAGTATGCAGAAATACATACATTTATTGACAAAGCCAAACGAGTTAAAGGAACAAAGCTGGGATCTCATTGAAGTTAGCTTTGTTCTAAAGCAACTCTGCTGCTTGATTAGCTAATAAAAATGATGCAGAATAAAAACAAACAGATATAATCGTATACTTATTTCTAACAACATCCAAATGATAAGACTAACAGAACCCAAGAAACAAGAACTATCTCAGTGCTAAAGCCATTTCTCACACCTCCAAAATAGACAAAACAATCATTACGAGTGTAATTTGCAGTGTTAGAAAAATCGGCTGATTAGCAGATTGATGGACCGATTAACTTGTGATCGGCAGTTCGGCACATCACCAGTTAATTTAGTGCATAATCAGCCAAGAAATCATCTAGCCGATTAATCAGTTGGTCAACACGATTAATCGGCTGGTTAACTTCATTAATCAGCCAGTCACACCAATTAATCACAGTCAACCAATATAAAAACCATCTTTGCTAGGATGTTCTACAAATTCCCCTTTATCGTTTCCCACTTTCCCCCTTCGAGCCCTCTAGCCGCTGGCACCCTTCAAGCCTCCCTAGCCGCCACCCGCCCCTCTAGACTTGAGTGAGAATGTGAACTGTGAAGTCTTCCCTCTTAAGACTACCGTGAAAGTGTGAATAGTTCAAATTGGAAACAACCTTCTCAAGATCTTATACATGTTTACAAAAGTACTTTATGCCAACTGATTAACAGTCAACCAATTAATTCAATTAATCCCTGATTAACCGATTAATTCCTACTCCCCGTCCGGCCAATTAGCTACCGATAACCGATTTTTTCAACAGTGGTGATTTGTCCAAACTCAAAAAACATAGTATGTCTACATGTATATACCTCAACGTACAGATCATAGAGATCACAGATCCTGTCCTCCAAAGCAGCATCAATTACATATTTTCCTTTTAAAGATATTTTTTCATCGTTTGCAGCCTGAAAATCATCAGCTGGACCATCCTGGTGTTCATTGACCTGGTGGCACATATAAAACAAGACACCTAGAATCAGGATAAAGAAGAGCACAGCCTTCAATAAAATGGAACCATCCTGCTCCCATTTACCTTAGCCTTGGCAGCCACACGTGATTTGATCATTTCATTGATCTCCATTTTTACACGCTGAAACTTATCGGCCTTCTCTTGTTTAGCAGACAGACCTGATTCCACCATTTCTTTCATGTTCCTCTTGAAAAAAACACATGAATCAGAGATTCGACCAACCAGGCACAAAGGAGTCCAATTCCAGTTTGAGTGAATGATCATTCAACAGGATTGGTACACCACATAGCATACCGAGATAAGCATGACATAGAAACTAGAAACAAATTGACCATGATAATTATGGCTAGAAGCATGTTTTTCCTTTTCATCACAAATGCATAGAAAGGTGCATTTCTTGCTCAACTGCTCTTTTCTTTTCCCTTACATTAACCATGGATTCGTCTTTCTTTTAGGGGTATTTTTCAAACTCTTACAGTCTTACGGTAGGTCAATTCACTCAAATTTCAGAAATTTGTCAAATTTCGACACTAACCGACCAACTTGGGGAAGCTCTGAAATTTTAGGCAAAAAAATTTGAACGAAATTTGGAACCCCGCATTAACTTCATTCTGGTTGTGGTTGGAGTATTTGAAAGGCTCCATAGCCAAATTAATTTTCTCTGATTAGAATAAAGGCATAAATCCTAAGATGTAATACCAAAATATCCTAAGGCAAATTTATAAGATAAATATGTAATGAGAACTGAGAAATATCAAGGTTAAATGTAATACCAAAATTAACCATCATATTCTTCTACCATTAAAAGAATTGGTAATGCATTTTAGAACGTGTGCATTCTGAAAGATCATGTTAGTGCCCAAAGACCAAAAAACACAGACTTTTCTAATAGAGCAGGGTTTCCCCCTTTTATCAAATTTGAAATATCTAAAAAGCAATAGGTCAAATAGAAAGAGTTATGTCCTACACGGCGAAACAAGCAAAACTTCAGGTACAAAGGACATGTTTAATTACTCCCATTATTCACCTTCAGTGTCCTACGCTGCACAAGGTGCCCAACTATGCCCATGAGTCGATTCGTCAACTCATGCTCTTGAGTCTTTCCCTGATTTGCCTGCACAAACCAAAAGTATTAGAAGTATGAACTATTAACAGCTGGCAAGTAGGCGGTACAGAGTTTATGAAAGTGAGCACACAAAAGTCAACAGGGGAAACTGGTTCTGTGTAGCTGGATATTGATTCACAAACCGAGTAGTACTAGCAACTGGATACCAATGAACTAATTATATACCACTAACTGCTATTAAAAATAAGTGGTGGCAGTATTTCTCAGGATTTTTACAGAATTCCCAAGTTTAAGCAATGGCAGTAACTTACGTTGCCACTAGTTCAAGTTTTAGAGGAAGCTATAGTGCACAAAACAGATGCATAGCTATTGGACACATAAACCAAACAAATACTACAAAAGGTTGAAGAAATTCTAAAGGCACGTGGTGTCTATTAACTAGTCAAGAATATAAATGGAAACACATGGAATTAACACATTTGATGCAATGGAATCACAAGTAGATTTGATCGTGTTAATACATACCGATAACCTTGCAACCTTCGCAAGTTTTTGTTTTACTTCTTGAGGCAACCGTCTTTTGATTGCTACCTGACCATTCGGATCTACCTCATTAATATCGATAGCTGGAGGTCTAACTGCAAGGAGAATTCCAAGTACCTGAAATTACTTCCAGCACTACATTGTGATCCACAGAAAGGCTGCTGAAATAGCAAGGGAAGGCTATGTGATACTCACATGCAGCAGCAATCTTTTGGAGATCCCGAATAGCTCGCTCAAGCCTAGTGCCTTTAGGTTTGGTACCAGAACCCTCCCTGGAAGTCATTGGCTGCTGGGGAGTCAGCAAAATTGAGTAAGTACGAATTTATCTAAGGCTATACAGGCTAAACATACAATTTATATGTAACTACAAGAGATTTGATGTTCTTTTGGTGCATAAGTTTGCCGATACAAAAAAACAGAAATACAGAATAAAACTCTTACCTGTGTAGAATATACCGCACCAGTTGTTGCCATGCCAGAAAATTCACTCGTACCATGTTTCTCTTTCGGATGCATATTATTTGATGGATCTCGATTTTCCCCAATGTAGGTCCTTTTTTGTTGGAAATCAAGTTGCATTGAAGCATCCCTATCCCTGTATACTGAATAGGCATAGTCATATGCCTCAGCAGTTTTTGACCTACGAATGAAATCAGTAGGCTGGAGCACTGCAGTTTTATGTGTTTCCATGTCTTTCAGCTCTGAAGAAGCATACATCATATCCTTACTAGGTATCTTCGTATATGCCACAGTATCAGCATCCATTGCAAAATCAGTGGATTTCCTTTTGGGGACTCCTCCAGGGGCACCAATTTTATTCTTCACCACTCTGTTGTCTTCAGGGTAATACTCACTATAGGAACCTAAGTTGCTACTGGTTGATTTCTTTCCAATCTGTGCACCACTTCTTGCAGTGGATTTTCCAGGCATGTTGCCAATGCTCGGATAATCACCTGGAGCAACCTCATTATTTTCAATATAACCACTTGATGAATCTTTTCTTCTCCTTTTCTTTGGTGCAACATTTGTTGAAGTACCAGCTTCACTGCAAAACAAGGCCAGATCGGCATATATCATCCATGCTGGTAATATATGTAATGCATGCACACAAGTAAGCACACTTTCATTAATTTGGCAAAAATCATCCATGCCACATATATGAATGCATGTGTTTTTGTTAGTATGAGTTGCCACATCAACTGGAATTAACTTTGTACGGCACTTGCCACAACCAAAGAGAGCCTCACCAACATGGTTTCCACTATAAATAGAACGAATGGGATAAATAGATAAAATGTGTTAACTCTGAAGAATGAAACTTGTAATAAGAAAGACACAACATATCCTATCGAACAAGATATCATACTAAAGAAAAAAATCAAACATCCATTGGAACGGTGTGGCAGGGTGTCCACAAGCAGCATTGGCAAAGGATGATTGAGTGCAAAGTTTGTCTCTATTGACCCCCAGACTAAGGAGTTTGTTGAGGGACCTTACATCTGTTCCAACTTCCCTTTGTTAACAAAATAACCATCATGCTTAGTCCTCAAATTATCAACTTCAAAATACTCATCCTGCAAAGACAAGAAACAAGAAGCCAACACCACCAATGAGGCAATGGCAGCACACTCCCAATATATATACTAATATACAGATTAACAATGCAGAAAAATATGCTTGTCACCTCAGAAGAATAAGTAATTTTACACATACTATCATACATATAAGTTGGCACTATGACTTCCATGCAAACCAAGTCAGTATAAGACTATAAGTACTTGACACAGGGGTGAATGGACATCCAATATGCTGTGAATATTTGAGTGACACCTTTTTCAATACATATATAAATGACACTATAAATAGACAAAGATCAACTGCCCACATACCAATGAAGCGAACATGGCATATGAAACTACGAAAATAAAAACTATCTTTTCAGCTTTCACTTAACATTAAAGCAAGAAATCATACAGGTACTACAAGAAAAAGGAGACATTCATAGCAAAAACTTGGTGGGTGTTGATAGTAAACCATGAGTGTGACTTTGCCGTATTATCTGATGTGGTCTGCGTCATTAAATTGTAAAAATGTATATAACTAAAACAGTGTACTGACAGACGACCAGAAAAGACAGGGATGAAATAAAAGCATAAAATTGCTCCCAGAATAAAATATGTATAGACTACAGACATAATTTGAATAACTAACCAATTCAGCATCATCAATAAAAGAATCTTCAGTGTCGTATTGATCATCATCTGGTACATCATCAAGATCCTCTTCATCGCTGCTATGTTTACCCTGGCAATTTTAATACATATAATCAGAACCCCAAACTTGATGAACAGTGAATATTGAGTCAAACAATGTCATGATTTACCATGTAAAGACGCTCAATTTTCTCAATAACTGCACTGAAGCGATTTGGTTGTGCTGGATCCTTTTGGTCATTTTCTGGAGGATGTGTCTGATTCAAAATTTCAAATTATATGGTAAATTCAGTGTCAAATACAGTACTTCTTCAGTGTCCAACATAAATATATTCATTGCTCTCTACACTCAGAATATGATTTGACTAAAAACATATATGATGGAATGGTAAGGCTTTGTGGAATAAACAACTACGATAAATTACATTGTCAAGAGAGAATGTCACTAGGTATGGCATAATTCGCTTATAGAGCAGCGTACTAAAAGGTTTAGGCACGATAAGAGCTTGGCACTAGTTTTGAGCAGAGAGTCGATCTCATGGTACCAGGAACAGACATTAAAACAATACCATTTCAAAATCTGAATTGAGAATGTCAGTAATCAACCAGGCAAAAATAAAGCCACCCACTACTCGTAAGACATTGAAAATAGCTTTTCTGCATTTACCTTAACCTAAAAAAACTATTTCCTGTAAGAAGCACAAAAGTGCCACTTTTCTACTTCCGGATCTAACATTTAGGCATCGAATCTTTCTATTTTCATCAGTTCGCAAATAGCACCTTAGCAGCACGCATGTTACAACAGGTGACCAATAGACAACAGCGCAAGTAATGGTAGTGCATACCGCACCAGTTGGACCCGGGAGGGCAGCGAAGGCTGGCTCGGATGCAGCCAACGCCGGCGCTGCCGGTGGCGGAGAGGTGGCCGCGTGGCCTGTCTCCTTCAGCAGCTTCTTCCACGACACGATGGTGGTCTCCCCGGGCCGGAGCTCCACGGAGAAGACCTGCCTCCGGCAACCCGCCGCAGCTTCCTGGGCTGCCACCGCTGCAGGCACCTGCTGCGGAGCGAGAGGGAGCGGGGCCACGGAGGTGGTGGGCGCGGTCGGCGCAACCCTAGCTACCGTCGCCCCCGCCGACGACGCCGCGACGGAGGAGGCAGGGGCGGATGAAGGGGCAACCACGGGGTCTTCCATGGCGAAGCGGGAGTTGCAGCAGAGAGGTCACGGGCTCACGGCATCAGATCGAGGAGGCGGGAGCTAGGGTTTTTGAAGGCTCAGCAGAGGAGCAGAGACGATGGAAACCGCCCTCGGTTTTTGGTCCGGGAGGAGAGGAGAGGAGAC
>KE372369.1:291057-328742 GCA_000418225.1 Zizania latifolia
CAGGCTGAGCCGCCGCCGTGGGCATGGCCGGCGCCAAGGGCGCCATGCGGGGCCGCCGGTGCCGCACGGGGCAAGGCCGGCAGGGCGCGCGGCGACGCACAGGACAAGGCCGGGCTCGTCAGATCTGATGAAGAACAGAAACAATGAACGTATGTTTACCTTGTTCTTCCGTTTCTTACACTGTTCTTGTTCTTTCTATCGAAAAATCAAAGATTTGAAAGCGAAATGTTCTTCACTTTGGTCTGTAAGAGAGAAGTTCTTCGGTTTGGCCTTTTCCGCTCAGAAGAGCAACGTCGCTGATAACGTGTTGCAAGTAGAAAAAGAGAAGAACGCAGCAAAGTAAAGAAGAACAATGAATCACTTTATTGATATTTGATTGCACAGTACAATGAGTTTATATAGAGATGAACAATCGTGTTCATGCAGAACGGACGTCGTTTCTAGTGTTGTTTCGCTAATAGCCGTCGTTCTGCAGGAGAAAACGCCGGCTGGGAGAGTGGGACGCGTCCGCATGCAGGCATCCAACGGACGCGCCCCCGCATGCGGTTGGCTGGTGAGATTAATTTCTCAACAATGCGAACCAAAACCATCACCCTGGTCCAGTTCATTGAAGCGACGAAAACTCTCAGGCTGGAACTCTGCATCGCATCACGAGTTCGCGACGACAAATCACCAGTCGCCCCCGACTGTGGCCGTCCGCCCGTCCTCTGCGCTCCTCAATTCCCTCGTTGATCTACCCTTGTAGCCCGGTCATATATCTTTCACCCAGGCCCATGAAAAAGCCATAACCATAAGCCCACGACCAATCCGATACTCTTAAGGCCTCTTTTGAATGGGCCGTGCTACTCACGCGAAATGAATCGCGTGGATTGGTTTGACTGTTTAGGCCCATGCGATTGTTGCGAACGACCTGAAGACTCTAATCAAGCCCTGCACCGGAGCCTATCTTGGATTCTGCTCAGCTCCACTGCTTGGTCACATTTAAAACTCCGAGCTGAGACTGACAGAAAATTGGCAGAGCTCCATAACCCTTGTGATGGCGATGGATGATGGGCGAGTACAGGTCACCTGGCTCCGTATGACCGTATGGCTGCCGTTTGTTCGCCGGCGATAATCAAACAAAACCACTCCCTACGACCCATCCTCTTCCGTCGAAAACGAAGCCCACTTCTCCGGCAGCACAGCCACGGAACCGCCCTCCTCTCGACGCCGCAAAAGTCAAAGCAGCCGGACGCCAGGAAGAACGATGCCAGGTGGGCCCGATGTTGCGTTGGCCCCACAGGTCAGCGAGCAATACGCCTCAGACATCCTTGGTATCTGGAGCTAGTACTCCGTATTTAAAATCACCCACGCCTCACCCACCGCCTCCTCTGCCGTCTCCCTCCCTCGTTCCTCCTCTACTCGGACGTCGGACTTGGTCTTCTCGCCTCGCGCAGCGCAGCGCAGCGCGAGCGCTGACGAAGCCCCCGGTTGCAGGTCGCGGCGACGTGCCCGCGACTATATGTCGAGCTGTGCCTGATCCTGATTAGGGTTTCGCGCGGCCACTCCGGTGATCACCGGAGAAGGAGGGTGGCTGGAATCTGGTGAGTTACCCTGATCCGCCCTCGCGCTTGCCACGGTCGTCGCGGGAAGCCGTCCATCTGTTCCCACCGGAATCCGACAATCGATTTGGTGCTCCGTGATCTGGAGGGCTGCGCACGGGTTAGGAGCCCCACGGCTCGATCCGGCCAATTTGCCGGAGGAATTCAAACGCGGCACGGGAAACATTTGATATATTCTCCGGAGCCTCCCGGATTGGTACGAAGCCGCTCGGTGGATTTGTTCGAACGGATTTGGCTGCAGGAGGGTTGTGTAATGGGAGGTCGAGCGCGGGCGGCGGCGAGATGGTGACCGGGAGCTTTAGCAGGAGCACTTCGGCGCGGCTCACACCGAGGGGCGGCGTCGGGAGCCCGCGGGTGTCGGCGGCAGCCGCGCACCGCAAGTGGTGGGCGCCATCGGGGCCTTCGTTCGAATGCGCCGCCTTGACCTTCTTCCTTTCCTCCGTCGCGCTCGTGCTCTCCTGCGCGTTGTATCTGTATGTCTTCCGATACCTGGGCCGCGGCCGTGTGGTCACCGAGTTCGCCGGGGAGAACCTAGAGTCCTGCGACGTGTTCGACGGAAGCTGGGTGCCGGATGGGAGGTACCCCTTGTACAATAGCTCCGAGTGCCCGTTTGCGGAGAGGGGGTTCAATTGCCTTGCAAATGGGAGGAAGGACACCGGCTACCTGAAATGGCGATGGAAGCCAAGGGGATGTGACGTGCCACGGTTCAGTTCCCGGGATGTGTTGGAACGGCTGAGGGGGAAGAGGGTTGTGTTTGTGGGGGATTCCATGAGCCGAACACAGTGGGAGTCCTTCATTTGCATGCTCATGGCAGGGGGGGAAGACCCTAAGACGGTTTATGAGGTTAATAGCAATCAGATCTCAAAGACAATCCGGTTTTTAGGAGTGAGGTTTGCGTCATTCAACCTGAATGTAGAGTTCTTCCGGTCGGTGTTCCTTGTACAACAGAGCCCCTCTCCTCGCCATGGACCTAAAAGGGTCAGATCTATTCTCAAGCTTGATAAGATGGATAATATCAGCCGGAAATGGGAGAACGCTGATGTGCTTATTTTCAACTCTGGGCATTGGTGGACTCCCAGCAAATTATTTGATATGTGAGTTTTCTTATTGTACTCTACAGCACCCATTTGTTCTTAGGCGGTTGTTGTCGTATTAATTAACATTAAGTTGCTAAGTTATAAACCAAATGTATGTTGCTCCAGTACATTTGTTTTTCCTCAGAATCTTTGGCAATAGATGTTCTGGATATGCCAGTGTCGATGGTTAGGCAATCAGGCAGCATAGTGTCCCTATGAACGATATCTGCCATTTAGTATCTTGTGACTTCTAAGCAACTCCTTAGATCTAAGGGATGCTAGGTAGTGTCGCTTTTTAAGAGTTTCACGCAATTTATCCTCTCCGAGAATCATGGTATGGAGTGATCTTAGCAAACTAGCAATAATGCTGAAAATAACAAATTGGCAAAAACAAATGATGGGAGTGGCCTTGCAATGTTAAGGATATTACATTTTTCAGTTTGTTTCTTGAGGTCATAGCAACTCAAGCACCACAGGGTGTTTGGTTCTCCTGTCACAAGTCACAACATACCTGATAGCTGATGTTGGTGTATTGTGGGCTTCACCTGAGTGGTACTTAGGCAATAAGGAGTAAGGACTATCTAGAATAAAAGTATATTTCGATTATGCTAACTTTTGTGTGTTCTTATTCAAGGTGATGTCTTGTATAGTTGTATCCAGAAATGGTAGGATGCCTTGTTTTAAATGTTTGTATGATCACTGCATACTAAACTGTAATTTCCCATGGAATTATAACTCATTACCTGATGATCTTGAATTTTTTTATGTTATAATGTTGCATTCTTTTTGGGAACAAAATTTGGAAATTTTCATCACATTGATTAATCAATAATCATTTAAATATTTTGCCTCATGGGTTCTGTTTACCTTCTATGGACTCTATTCCATAGAAGTGTTTCAACTAATATGAATTTTTATTAATGCAGAATGGTACCATTTATGCCCAATCTACTAAGTTCTCATTCCCTTGTTAGAATTGTCAATTATTGAGACATTCTTGCTTTGTCTTTTCAACAGGGGCTGCTATTTTGAGGCTGGGGGTGTGCTTAAACTGGGAACATCCATTAATTCTGCTTTCCAAATGGCACTTGAAACATGGGCTTCATGGGTGAAGAAAAAGGTGGATTTAAAACGAACGCATGTCTTCTTCCGTACATATGAGCCATCTCATTGGAGGTGTGTTTTCTCACATATACCATAGCTTTTCCAGTGTAATGTTCTCATTGTATTGCATTATAAGGGCACCTAGTGAAATCATGTAAGACTGCTTCCGATGTGGTTTGAAGAAGTGTAAACCATTTGCGGAACACTGCAATCATTTTTTTTTTTCGTTTTGCATATTTACAGTGGCTCAAATCAAAAGTTATGTGAAGTGACGGAATTTCCTACAGCTGAGGCCAAAGGAGATGATAGAAGTGAATTTGGAGATATACTTGCTGGTGTTGTGGTGAACATGAGCGTTCCTGCCACTATCCTGAATGTAACTTTGATGGGGGCCTTCAGAAGTGATGCTCATATTGGTATATGGAGTCATCCTTCAACCATACTTGATTGCAGTCATTGGTGCCTTCCTGGAGTCCCAGATGCTTGGAATGAACTAGTAATTTCCCATCTTTTCACGAACGGTGAGATCCTTTATAAGCTGTTGTGTAGTAATCCCATAAAATTTTCTTCTCATAAGCTGTTCTCGATTGCAAGGTAACGCCAAAGCTTCGAGCCTTTTATATAAAATATTAAACATGCCATAATTTACTCAGGTAGTTATGATTCCCCCTTTATTGTGTGTCTGACACAAAAACCTGATAATATTGGTAGTCTCATAATTAAGTAGCTGAAACTTTTTATCTTTGTGTGAAACCAAGACCTGGATATGGCAATTGCTTAGTGTTGAAATTAGGTGGGAGAGAATACATTCAGCTTACGTATCTTCCAGTAGTCAAGTTACTCGTGGTAATGTTATCCTGAATAAACCTTGAATATGATCGTAAAAAGAGTATTGGTACACCAATTTCAAGCTGATTCCAGATATTCAGTCTGTTGACGTGATTTGCAGCGCACGTGCTGCCTTCAAGTATTTCTGCCCTGTCTTTGAACTGATGATTTGCTCTATTCTGAAGATAAACAGTGATCTGATCTTGCCTCACCTGCAATTTTGCAGGTTGGCGAACATTAGCTGGCTGACTGACTGCTGACATTATACTCTGTATTCTTTTTCCTTTTTTTTTCTGCTGCTTCTGTTTCGTCTGCTATCAAGTAGCGGGCCATGAAGCATCGTAGGCGGCAGCATCTGCTGCAAGTAGCTGCATCCTAGTTTTTCTTTTTGGTCAATTCTCACGCAAGAATGCATATTTCCCAGAGTTACAGATTTTGTATCATCGTTTGCTTTGCGTTTTAGATATAGAAACATCAGAATTGGCAACCTGTATGTAAGCAACAATTCCTTTGCAATTTTTTGGAATTCATCTCATGCATGAAATCTGCTTGGTGTCTTTTCACCAGATTCAATGAAACAAATTTTCCATATAAGATATATTTCCTGTGCTCCGCTTAGTCTCTTCTCAGTGGTATACATGCAAATTACTTGCATTGTGAACCGGTCAGCCTACTGCCGACCTGTGTGCAATGTCAATGTGCCCCTGTGTCCTGTGGTTCTGGTGATCATGTCACATGGGAACAGAGCTACAGTGGCGACAAAACCAGCTTCGTGATCTATGTTATGAATGTACGACAGTCGACAGCGAGACTATGCATTTTTGACCAGCTTCGTGATCTATGTTTCCATGCCGATGCACCAAGAGGGGAATTGTCTACCGTCCACGGTTATGCAATTTCAGGTGTCCACGGGCAGCTTCGGAAGAACGTCTATGGCGGCTCACCCAGCCACAGGCAAACTAGGCAACCGAATCGAGATTGGTATACAGCGCGGTAAGGTAATTATCTGGGCGCAGGTTCAAAATCTAGCGTCATTTTCAATTTGACAATGCTTTATTTGGCAGTGAATAGTACTTGATATGGAAAACAAGCCAACATAAACGGAAACCAAACTAAGAGCAAACACGCGGATAAAATGCTTTCCTTTTCTACTACTCCAGTATTTTCCGTTACATTTGCACCCATCAAAATCCATCCATCCTTGTCTTCATTTGCTTCTTCCTTTGGCCTTTGCCCAATCAGGCACTGCACCGCATGTGCCTGTCTCCGTCGCCGATATAACTCCATCTTCCCACTCGAGCACGCGCTCGATCCCGTCCAGCCATTGGTACCAATGTCGCAGCCGCCGCCGTTGATGCTTCGACTCCTTCCACTCCTCCTTGTCCTCGTCCTGCTCCGCCTCCCCTCCTCCCTCTGCTCGCGCAACCACCACCACACGCCGGCATCGTCGGTGAAGCCCACACTGTCATCTAACGCGGCGCCGCTCGCCGTCCTCCTCGCCTGCAACGCCACCCGATTCCAGCCCGCCTGCGTCTCCACGCTCTCCAACGCCCCCGCCGAGTCGTCCACCTCCGACCTCGTCGCCGCCACGCTCTACGCGCTCAGGACCCGCCTCCCGCCGGCCATCTCCACGGCGCGGTCCGTCCTCGCCTCCTCCGCCAACGTCAACCTCTCCAACGCCGCCAACAACTGCCTCACCTTACTCTCCCTCTCCACCCACCGCCTCACGCCGCCGCCCTCGCCGTCGTCGCTCCTCTCCGCCTCCACTGCGCTCCTCCATCTCTACGACTGCTGGTCCGCCTACAAGTACGTCAACTTCTCCAGCACCATCTCCGACGCCATGGCCTACCTCAACGAAACAATCGCCATCAACAGCAACTACATCTCTATGCTGGCCGCCCTGCAACGCTACGATGAGGACACCTCACTCTGGTCCACGCCGCAGACCGAGCGCGACGGGTACTGGCCGCCCGCGGCGGCCAATTCCGCCGACGAGAACGCGTTCGGCGTGCCCAAGGGGCTGCCCCCAAACGTGACGGTGTGCGGCGCGGGGTGCGACTACAAGACGGTGCGGGAGGCGGTGGCGGCGGCGCCGGACAGCGGCGATGAGTGGTTCGTGGTGCACGTGAAGGAGGGGGTGTACGAGGAGACGGTGAGGGTGCCGTTGGAGAAGACGAACGTAGTGCTCGTCGGCGACGGCATGGGGCGGACGGTCATCACCGGCAACCTCAAGGCCGACACGCCCGGAGTCTCCACCTTCAACACGGCCACCGTAGGTGAGCATACCCGTATTCCTCTCCTCATTACTCAGTGTTGACATCACGGGCGATAGTGATTTCGATAATCCTATTTATTACTAGAGTTTAATAAAATTATTTATATTTCAAAAATTTCGTCGCTTTTTAAAAAACCCGCTATATTTTACTTAAATAGTTTTAAGGCCTAACCCATAACCACTCTACTATAAAAAAACCTATCAAAAATCCCGCACATACAATATATCTTCAGTGATAGATTATATATTTGTTGTTTTATATATCTAATGCTATAGATATAACTTATGTGATTTTTTAACAAATTGAGCTGTTTTTTACAAAAAAAAAATTCAAAATTTGTTTGAAATTATCTTATATCACCAATATATCCGATAATCCTGTTTACCGGTATACTTTAAGATTTTTTTAATACGGATATATGAAATCTTGCATTGCTCTAACGCATCTGTACATATATGGTAGCTGGTATACGTTTTCTCAACAGGGTACGTGTAGTTATAGTTAAATAACCGTAACATGATTTCCAGACGGTTAACTCATTTAATATTTTTATAAACTAATCAATAATAATAAAAACCATAATGATTAACCGAATCATTTTAAAAAAAAAGACCGACAAGGACAAAAACCTCAACGCTGTCCGGCGGGCTCCGGCTGGTTTTTCAATCAATGCAGCGGCGTTAAGATGCTGTTCCTGACCGGCTCAATTTAGCTCTTTGCCCGACCCTAAAAATAAGGCCTCGTTTTGCAGAGATTTTTGGGCTAATTGCGAAAAAAAAACAATTCTTATCAAGTGGGTAAAAATATAGGTTATTTATCCTATGATTTAGGAGAATTGATTTGCTTTATTGTAAACAAGAATCAAGTGAATATTACTTGTTACGAGAATAGGCCTAACAAAAATTAAAAATAACTATAAAAGTTCATGAGAATATTTATGCATAATTAAAATATATAATAGTGCAGTATAGTAAGTAATATGATTTATAGTTCAAATTATTTGTTCATTTGTATTCATATAGTTTTAGATAATATAATAAAATTATCACATATATAATACAACCAAAATTAATAGTATAATGTTTATTTCAGATAACTATACTTTTTATAAGAATTAGAATTTAGTCATCTAATCAAATGATTTCAAAGCTAAATTAGTTCACTGCATAATTATTTATAGAAAGAATAAAAAAATCAGAATCACTAGAGTTGTGTTTGGATTGGGGACACGGTGAGATGGGATGAAATCATTCATCTTTTTGAGAATAAGATCATCATATTTTTTTTATTTGGTTACCGGGAAATATTGATCTCACATTTTTTGTTTGGTCGTCACATCATAAATCTATATGTGATCACAATGTGTCATAGCCTCAAGGGTCTCTCTACTCCTAGGCGAAGAAAAAGGTTGCACCTTTCCGTGCTTTTAGTTGGTTCCAAGCAAACACATGTTTGGAAGCTTTCGGCAATTGTAACTATTCTTATAATCTAAATTTATACTAACAATTTAGATATATTCTGACTTTAGATTATAAAACTCAATAGCTCTAGAATCTAAAAATAAACTAAAATCTAGAAATTAAGAAACATCAATTTCTCTATATTTTACTAGCTAGATAGTCAATAGTTATTTCTCAAAATCTAAAACTCATTAGGATGACTCTACTTTTAAAATTTTCCTACAAACTTTTAAAACTTTTCTACGAAGACTCTAATTTTAAGAATAAAATTGATAAATTAGTGATAACAGTAAATATTAAATAATGATTTCTTATTATGAAGTAACAGTTAAACGATATGCGAGGGTAATTGAAGTAATAAAATTCTTAATTTGTGAACCTAATAAGCTAAAAATGAAGTATTTTGCGATAGAGTTGAAGTGGTAGAAATAGAATCTTTTCAGAAAGGAGCACGTTGCCCGAGATGTGATTTTATCATTTATTCGTGATCCGGCAGTAAATATCTGGTTACCAAGTTGGTGTTCTAATTTGCTGACCTTGATCGGTTTTTGTTTATAGGGGTGCTCGCGGACGGCTTCATGGCACGCGACCTGACGATCGCCAACACGGCGGGGCCGGACGCGCACCAGGCGGTGGCGTTCCGCTCGATGGGCGACCGCACGGTGTTGGACACCGTGGAGCTCCTGGGCCACCAGGACACGCTCTACGTGCACGCCATGCGGCAGTTCTACACCCGGTGCCGCGTCTCCGGCACCGTCGACTTCGTCTTCGGCAACTCGGCCACCGTGCTCCACGACACCGCCCTCATTATTCTGCCCCGGCAGCTCCGCCCGGAGGATGGCGAGGACGACACCGTCACCGCGCAGGGCCGCACCGACCCGGCACAGCCCACGGGGATCGTGCTCCGCGGCTGCGTCGTCAACGGCAGCGACGACTACATGGCACTGTACCGGCAGAAGCCCGACGTGCACCACGTCTACCTGGGCCGCCCCTGGAAGGAATACTCCCGCACGGTGTTCGTCGGCTGCACCCTCTCCGAGATCGTGCAGCCGCAGGGTTGGATGCCGTGGAACGGCGACTTCGCGCTCAAGACGCTCTACTACGGCGAGTACGAGAGCGCCGGCCCCGGCGCCGACGGCGCCATCGGGAGCAGGGTTGGGTGGAGCAGCCAGGTGCCCAAGGACCACGTCGACGTGTACAGCGTCGCCAGCTTCATACAGGGTGACAAATGGATACCCAGAGTACAGTGATCATAGTAGCATACATAATAAAGGAGTGGACCGATCGACTGTTACGATGCCATCGACGTATAGTGATGCAACTGTGCAAACTCATTGTGCCGTGCATGGCGTTAATGAAACGTTGGCGAAACCTTTTCTTGATCAATGGGGATCGATGAACCTTTTTTCTGCCGTAGCGTCCCCGTGCACTGCGCCTCTTCATGCACCGCCGTCGTTAGGACCAAACCAACCAGCCTACTCCGTAGTTGGGCTCTGCCTACCCACTTCGGAGTGCACTCATGCGCGGTGACTCGATCAGTCGGTGTCATGAAAAGGCTGCGCCCAAATGCTTGCGGAAAATTGTGCTGGGAAAAGTGCACGCTGATCCCCTTCGAACCACGGAAGAGCTTCTTCGCCAGCTGCTGTGCCGAGAAGATTGAGGCGTGACACTGGATTTATGATCGAAAAAAACTGCTGTGCACAAGGTGAGAGCCTGGGAGCAAGATCGAAAGAGGCAAAAACGTAGAGTGATAGGAACATGGGCTATGAAGCTGGTGCTGTGAGCCTGTGACTGCCTTGTGAATTCGATCGCCAAATGGGACGCAGGTTTTACGGGCCCAAATCCACCTTGTGTCAGCGGTGCCTTGTTTGAATCCTCGAGTTCCGGCCTTAAGACCCAACTTGACAGCCCATCACTTCGGACGGAAATTAGGAATTTGGACTATCCTCTTGTTCTTAGCCCATCATTGAGCTCTGGGCCGGATCGCCACGGAACAGATACTAGGGTCCTAAACGAACGGATTCAAAACATACGTGTTCAATAAAAATATACTTACAAATTAAATATACAAATCAATCTCAAAACCGCGTCTATAAAATCAACATATTTCGAACAAACTCATATTCAAACATGTCGGATACTCAAAACTTGACAAAAAAAATCTATGAGTTCAACACATAGTAGTAGCAAAACAGTAATACTATAACAAAAGCAGAAAAAATAGATAAAACTATTAATCTGATAGTTTTAAAGCAAAGATGCACTCAACTCTATCCTAAGCAGGTAACAAATCCTACAAATCTTTAGGTATAAATGTAAACCCAAATCTATAACTGTTGAATCGGTACCTGCGTAATGATCGTATATTGACATCCCTACCATCCACTGTGCAAACTGCGGCCAACGGAAAAGGGAAAGAACAAAATGAGGAGCTGGAACCTGTCAAACAGCGCTACATTGTGAAAGGGAAAAAACCGATCCAATCCGCTAACAGTTACCTTTCTTCACCCGGTCAAAGCGAGAGAGCTGGCATCTCGTCCTCCACAGGTACGACGAGGCGACGCATGTCGTGGGGTTGGGGGTCCCTGCCTCCATGGTGTGGCCGGGCCTAGGGCACCGAGTCGGTCCATGCCATGCGCGATGGCGCTGCGTGGCCGGTGCAGAGGGGCAGGCGGGCAGCTGCCGGGAAGATGACACTCGATGGCCGCGCCGACTCGTGCTCGCCGGACAAGCGACACCCGGACTCTAACACCGCCACCAAGTGTACGTCTGTCTCTCCCTGAGGCCTGAACCCATCCTCGATGCCTCCCATGGTAGGGTTTCCACGAGATTCACGTGAAATGTCTCAACCTATAGGAATTCTGTTTATAAACACAACATCCTCGTATAAACAACACAAATCATTTTCTTCTCGTGTTCAGTTTCTGCATTTGCAAATTCGTGCATCTGAAAACTACCTACTTAGTTTGTGCGGCCTACAACGCCAATAGCGGCGTGGATGAATCTGCACTAGCTCTGCAGCGGAGTACCGGTAGAATGCTCAGGTTTGGATTCGTTATACCACTAGGATTTGCGAAGTAAACTAGTCAGTCACTTGAGATGCATCCCTCCAACTACTCCCATCTTGAAGGACAAGGGAAGTACAGGAGAGGAGTATCTTTGGCAAACGATGCCGCTAGAACTTGTACAGCCTAACCCTAACCCTCCCTCCTGCTTTAGCCGGTGCGTTGCTGTTGGAAAAGGGGAGCATGGTGAGCTACAAAAGGCTGCATCTCGAAGGAACGGAAGCATGGCTAAATAATTGATCATGGGAAATGATGGTGTTCTTCTTTGGCGGCATGGCATTGCACCAAATCCCTCAGAAATCTCACTCAGCGTGCTCCATGTTCTGCGTCTGCAATGAGGAGCAGGGCATTTCAATGCTGCATTGTTAGGTGGCACCGCCTGTACAATGCATGCGAACCCAATAATGGGGCTCATCACACATCATTTTGGTTCAGAATGCAGTTGTAGATTGGAATTCCGCAATTGCTATGAGAAACAAAGGATGCACAACTATACACACGTATGCAGAAATAATCTCAGGTGCTCCAGGTAATTTGATATGGATTAAGATTAGGAAGCCTAAGAAATGGCTCCAGTTGCTCCAGATATTTGGATGCCAGCATATGATTACAATCCAACTCCAGTGCAACAGTACAATATTCATGTCAAAATGAAAAGGCAGCAGTTTTTTATGGTCAGCAATCTCATGTTGCATCACTCCAGATTGATCACGGAAACAGTTGAACCACCTTACATCAAACCAGGCTATTGCAGCTGAGCAACAACCACCCCAAAACCGACAGAACAAATCTTGAACATAAAATTTACCTATACTGATGAATTATTGGCCAAAAAACAAAAAAAAATTGTAAGCCATCAAAGCAGCAAGGGGGAGCTGAAACCATGACAGCAAACAAGGTATAGTTTTCTTGAGAAACCTATGCATAGCTACCTTTACAAGCTGTTCTATGTATGTATGGAGCTTAGAAATTTGTATCTGGTATAGGGTTATCTACACATCTCATCAATTTGAGAGGCTCGCAGTAGGTGTGCCCGGCAGCAGGTTTTTCTTTGTTGAATTTTTAGGCTCACCCCAGTGCCACAGCATGCTCTCCCAAAAACAGAACTTCTCAAAGCAAGTTTTCAGCCTTGGATCGGTTATGTTTCGCCTCCAATGTCCATCGGTGAAGTTTGCTTTCTCAGCTTGTCTCCGATCCCACTCCAACCCAGCCTTCTGTCTTGATCTCAGAAGACAATAACTCTGAAGTTTCTTCGGCATCTTGTCATGTACTTTCCACCAACGAACATGCGCAACATCACTGGCAAACTCCCGCATTATTGGAACATTCCAGTTACAGTCATAATCCCGGAAGCACAGCCATGGTTTGAGGCCCAGGTAGTGAAGGACATAGAGGATTGGTGGGTCAGCACCAAACAACATCGTCTTCTTCTCCTTGACTTCCTCTTCATCCCCCTCCCAGAAATGTTTTAAGAAGTTCATGTGCTTTGGAATTCGATGCCACCATGTGAATATTTCATTGAGGTATCCTTGGTCACCGCCATTATATGATGTTATCTCATTGATGTGCTCCATCAACAACTGGAAAGTGCAATTCGAAGGTTCGATAACCATTACACCAGAGTTGAAGAGTGTAGCGTTGTTGCCGGTTGCAGTGATTTCTGGCATTGCAAAGAGAAAATCAACATTTCTGAGAATGAGTAGATCAGCATCAATAAATATGATCTTGTCATAATCTGTGAGCTGCCATAGCCGGAATTTGCTGTAGTTCCACTCATTATATGCGTCTCGCTCAGCTTTCGGATTCCTGATCCTTTGGATTATTCTGACCTTCCACCCAGCAGCTTCCAAGCCCTTCCGGTGGTGGTCACTTATGGTCTCATCGACAAGAATAACGAAGTCCCTAGTTGATCCTGCTTGCCGAATGCTTTGGGCAGCAGTGATTGCACCACAGACATATTCACTTGCTGAGTGAAGAATTGTAGCATATGCTTCTCTCCGTCTGTCTACTGAGTAAAGTCGTGCTGTAAAGAAGAGGACAACTGTTATCTACTGGAAATTTCAAAGTCATGCAGAAAAAGGCTAGAAGGTGCAAAAGTATGCTCTAACATTTTCTGACAAGGATAATCATGCACGTATGTGACAAAGCAGACACTCTTGCTCTCATATTTCAGAATATTATAACATGTAAAAAAAGAATTGTGATAGATATCCTTGCATGCTAAGGGCTTACAGCAACAGCAGAGTTTAAACTATTCAGTTATCAGGTTGCATATGCATGGGATTCAAGTGCTGTTAGATGGGAAGCTATTTAAAAATGCAGACTGCGATCGACATACCTTTTGCTTTGAGCGGAACAGCAAGCTCACAGGATCCAACTGGAAGTCTGAGCTTCTCTCTTAATGCCTTCAAGTCAGGCTTGTACAGCCAAGCATTGCCTTCATGTCTCACAAGGTTCTTGCAAGAGAAGAGATTTGGAAGAGGGAAACAGTCAGTCACAAACAGGACATGGATCCCACGATTGCCTCTTGAAGCAGTCACCGCCACTTTTGCAGCAGAGAGTTGCAAATGCAGACGTGCAACATCTCTTGACCACCCACCAGCTCGGGAACAGGGAAGTTTCACAGCAACAACATCAAAGTGTGTCCCTCTTAGAAAATTAGGATCTGGAAGTGATGGACATGATGGTATCTCTGTTTCTTCCTCCTCATCAATCCATTCAGGATATAGAGTCTGCCAGGTAATGCTTTCCTTAGCATGCTCTAGCCTAATCATCGAAAAGTGGCTTTCAGGGAGCAATTGTGTCCAAGAGCCAAACTCAGTGCTGTTAAAATTCAAGAGTCCAACTTTGAGCTTTTGCTCACCGCCATTCAGATTTTCGATAGTTCTATATACATCCTCCCACTGAAAACCAATAGAAGATACATATCGTGGATCAGGGCTGGTCTTCTCCCATATCCATCCAACATTGACAAACCTACAAAACATATGAACAGGTATGAGCAAATAGGTAATAGACAATTCATTTGTCATATAACTCCAACACAACCTCCATGATGCTAGCAGGAACTAGTGGATTGTAGTAATAAGTTTCATTTCAATAGGTATACTCACCGAGAACTGGACTGCATTTGATGGTCATACACGGATGGAGTGTACAGTAGTGTCAGAAATGCAGCAGACATGATAGCGAAGAGCAGGAGTTGCAAGGACCGGAACTTGCAACCAGAGCTTTTTTCTAGGACGAAGACATCAAATTTTTCAACCTCTTTGAAACTTTTGCTTTTCTGAGTCCTTCTCTTAGCTGTGTCATCACTGAAAAACAGGTATAGAAGAAACATACTGAGAAAGCAACTCTTTGCAGTAAGTATTTGGGCACCACGTAATAGTTCTGGAAAGAAATTTCCACAATGAACTGATATAAACAACACTGTATTGGTGTTTTTTATTTAAAGCACATGGAAGTAATAAACCCTGTGTATCAAGGTCCCTATAAAAACCCAATTTCATTGGTGAATGGTGATCATGTTTTGCTTTCCTAGAAGTTTGTACTACTCTTTTGTCGAATCGATCCAGTAGGCCTCTGTGGACAAACACTCCTTGTAACACTAAAACTAAGAAATTTCATATCATGTCTTTTCAAATTGAGAATTGTAGTCTGCCATATCATAGTATTGGAAAGCGATCATAGTAAAGTTGTTTAGCCATCAAAGATAAAAAGGCTAAAGAGAAAAATTGCAAGGTTCTCGGCACTGAGAATTAAAGAAAAAGGATTAGCAAAAAAAAGTGGTGCCATTTCATCTTTCCTCCAGCCCTGCTTTATTAGTCACACACATCTTTTAGGAAAGGAAAGCATCACTAATCACAAAGATGCCCCGGCACCTAATCCACCATGTTCTTGGTCTCAAATCTAAGGCACAGTTAGTCATTTAAATACCGTTAAACACGAAACGGAAAAGCTGCACTCATGGCCAATCCCAGCTGTGAAGAAGAAAGCTTTGGAGATGACCCCTGCTTGCTGAAATCGCTCAGCCGATCGCACACATCGCATCGAAAGCACCCAACTGGCCAAAACCCTACATTTTCTACACGCTAAGCTCGCCCGTGAGGCACCGATGGGCCACTGGCACAAAGCAAGAAACTGTACCTGACCGCGTCAACGTGGCAAACGCCGTGCCCACTCTAGACTGACTGCACATGGAACTAATGCGTGCAGCGATTTTAATAGCACTGGCGACGCAAGGTGCAGTCTTTGGGGTCAAATTGGCACTGCGAACACATGACCACCGACGACTGGCACTGGCTAGACATCACAGCACAGCTAACTTAGCCAAAACCGTAGCAGCTAAAAAAAAGGATCAGATGGCCACAGAAGTAAAACCAACATTCTGTCAGGAGAACAAAGGAAAAAAAACGCAAAAAAAAAACAGGCATTCATTTTCTCCACACATCAGCATCAAGCAACAGACGCATCAGGAGCAGCACAAGAACGAGAGGAAATCTGCCCGTGAGACCATTTTTCTGCTGTTTTTTCTCTAACTGGAAGTGGCAGCATCACCAATGGATGATAGATGGACACCATAAAGGCACAACTGCCACCAACCACACCACCCACAACATCAGGGAAGTTAAGGAGGAGCGCATGATGAACGGAAGCTAAAAGGAAGAGAACGGCATCTTGTACAGGGTACAAGGCAGTACACACCACCCCCTTGCAAGATGATATGATGATATGGCCGCCTTCCGGCCAGGCGGCCACCACGGCATCAACAATACAGCTTAATTAGATTTTGAGTCAATCGAACTCAACACGCAACACATGACAGCACATGGCAAACAAAGCACGGAGCTGCATCAGCCGGGTTAGCACTTAGCACGCGAGAAGAGCAGCATCCAAGGCATAAACCAGCTAAAAAGGACATGATAGAGGCACGCAAAGAAGGAGCCTTTTCTTTAGATCGAGGAGGGTGTAGGGAAGGGAGATCTTACGCTGCTCCGACCGGCCGGTACCGCGCCGTCTCCAAGGAACCCATGGCCTGCCTCTCTCTCTCTCTTTGTTACTCGCTCTGTCGACCTGAATCTTCGTCAGAGTCCGCCGGCTCTCCGGTCTCAGGTCCACCACACTATCGCCGCCGCGGTATCGCGGCTTCTCATCTGAAATTGGAACAAGAAACGACAGGAGGATTCAGAAATGCTCCAATGCCACACAGGACGAAAGAAGAGAGACTAGCAGCAGGTATTGAAGTGAATATTTCCCTAGTTGAGCATCAGGATAGGGAGCAGAGCAAGTGGTAAGGTGTACACGCACTAGAAAAAGTAGAAAAGGAAATATTTGATAGAAATGCAAAGTAAACGGAAGGGTAAAAGAACAGAGAAAAAATATAGGGGTAAATCTGCTGCCACAAAGAGAAAGAACCCGGAAGACCAAATCCAGCAAACGGCACCACCGCCACACTGCCGTCGACGGACGAACCCAGAACAACCAAGAGCAGACTGTCGACCAGCTCCCACCAGAACGCATCAAACCAGGTCAAGAGGCCAAGAACAGCACAAGAGCAACCGCGAGATGCACAGATGTCACGAGGAAGGAGGAGGAGGAGGAGGAGGAGGCAGCGCAGGCCCGTACGCACCCGCACAACCGCAGGCGGCGTCGGCGGTAATGGCCGCGCTAGCAACGGGAAGAAGAGACGGGGCGCGGTCGATGGCGCGGCCGAGTGGTTTGGCTGGGTGGCTCACTGGCTCCGGCTCCGACTCCAGCTCCCTCTGCAATGCTCTCGGAGAGCGGTGAGCGAGCAGGTGCATTATATAGGGGCCAAACAAAATGTGAGGGGAAAGCAAAATCATGTATTTTTAAAGTTGAAATAAATTATATATTAAATTGAAAAATTATAAATATCTTAAATCATAATTGTAATTAACTACTTAAAATAAAATCAACTATATTTATACTATAAATCTAATTATTTAAAGCTGTTCAGAAGGGATCATACATTCATACGGAAAGTTTTGATTTTATAGAAATCTTGTAGATTTTTTGCACCAATCGATTCAGATTTATGTGGATTTCGAAAAACAATCCAACGTTCCAAAACCCTTTAACCATAATCTTTGCCGTTCCTGGGGTCCACGTCGTGTACGTCAAGGGCCCAGATCTCCCGAGGAGGGCGGGCCCACCGGGTGATTAGCGGAGTCGGTGAGAATTGTTAGGAATCCATTGATCATGGCAAGCAGGAGATGCTTCTTAAAGTGGAAGAAATTGAATAATTGATAGATAATTTTGTGTGTGCTAAAGAGGCGTACATTCTTCCTTTGGGTGTCGTCGGAACGTGGAAGTTTTTTTTTTATGATCCTAGCAGAATTTAAATGATTCCTCCAAAAAAATATGGTAAAGTTAAAGACCACGGAAATTTTCACGAGAATTAAGTTAATTCTCACGATATTTTTTATTGGATTCTACATTTAAAAGGAGTCCAATACTACAAATTTATATTTTACGGATGATACTACAAAGGCAATGAGGTGCTTGTTTCACTTTTTTAAAGGGAGCAAATATACTTTTTTTGCGACTAAAAATGACTATAGGCTAAAGATTTCTATGTTTTTATTCATAGTAGAGTAAAGCTTTATGGAACAAAATTTATATTTTATGGATGATACTAGAAAGGACATGAGGTGTTTGTTTCACTTTTTTAAAGGGGAGCAACTAAACTTTTTTGCAACTAAAAATGATTATAGGTTAAAGATTTTAATGTTTCTATTCATACTAGAGTAAAGCTTTATGGCACAAAATTTATATTCTACGGATGATACTAGAAAGGAAATGAGGTGCTTGTTTCTCTCTTTTTTTTTTAAAGGGAGCAACTAAAAATGATTATATGTTAAAGATTGTTATATTTATATAGATAGTACACTAAAGTTTTATGCAATAGGTTCATAGTAAAGAAATGGTTGATAATATTAATGTATTCATTTTGGAGCCCATGCTCTAGGGCCTCCTTTGAACTTATAATTCCTAAAAGAATAAACTACACCAAATTCGTATCAAATTCTTATATTTGGAAACCCTAAAATTTATCATGGAGTTTAGCTATGAATAAGAGCTCTATATGAGCTTATACCCAGGTTATCTCCAGTTTAAAGAAGGGTATTTAGTTTACTACTAAAGTTTTTACTTGTCTCCTCTTTGAACTAAAAGGACCCCTTCGTAGATTCAACTGTTTACTACCTTTGTCCAAAAAATTACATTGTGCACATTGATACACGCATATGTTTTTATATTACCTTTTAGCTATATGTTTATAAAAACATTAAAAAGTTTGATATTATTTATCATGATAAATCTAGTAATATTACTCCCACGTATCAAAATTTAACAATTTTTTAATCTATTAATAATTTAAGACTTGACTTCATGTATTCTAATTAATCGTCTACTAGTTGTGAAAGAGGTAGTGCTATTTTTGCCTGCCTCATGGAAAATATCATGTTGGTGTTTTTTTATTTGCAACCCGTCACATGCCTAATGCCTTGGACTAGCCGTGCCAAAGTTAGACCACGAGCTAAACAATACCTAAGATAAATGGGTAGCGTATGTACAACAGAACATGACATCCTACTAATCACATGCTAAATTCATGGCATCCTTGCAACAATCTGGACGTGTATATGACCATGCGTCAAATGGCTTACAGGATCGTCCGGTTCGACACACGTTGACGGATGCATAATTGACGTGTTTAGGTAATTAGCTTAGCGGCTCCCCGTGTAAAGACATGCCTCGAGACATAGTCTAAACTACACTCTATGCTGAGTAGCTTGGAAAGCTTAACCCAGTGGTCACCTGGAAACTTCCTGCTATAGTCTTCTTGTCGTACAAAAGGTTACAGTATTTTACATGGACTTTTATCAGCGCTCACTTCTAAGCAGCTTAGCCGTCTTCAGTCTGTAGTTGAACCATCCTCTTATTTGGCCTGTTCTCTCAAACCTAATCAGCGTCCTGTCCCCATTATATTCAGAAATCAACCAGAAAATTCGGCGTCGAAGCATTCAGAAACTCGAATTTTCCATGTTGAAGGTATATATGCTGCAGTTAGGATTCAGAAACTGGTATAAATTCCTGAACTTTATGTGCATTTCCCTTGCTAATTGATGTTCTTCAGGCGAGTTCCATGACACTGAAGGAAGAACGGTTGTCAAAAGAGGCTTTCCGGCAACGGTGCCAACACATTGATTGATAGGGTGATCGAGCCCTGTTCTAGCTATCTCGTGACTCATCCATGGCGCCCGTTTTATGCGAATTAATTTCGTTGCAAAGCCAATGCTGTTAAGCGTTGCCATGAGCAGACACGACGCCATGGAACGGAAGAGAGAAGAGAGAATCCGGAAGTTGGAGTGTGCCATTCAGGCCATGAATGCGTTTACACATCAAACGAATTATTCAATCACATCGTCTTGATCCAATGGTTAGCTCAATTATGAGCCTCATAGCCCACTACAAATCCTCTAGTTATATCATGTAATTAACTAATTAACTTGGTAAGTAAGCTAGAAACATTTCACAGTCTTCCGTTACGTAACCGTAGTTTTTTTTTGCCTGTTGCAAATGCTGAAATGCTACCTACCGACTATTTTGGTCTGACCTTCCGCCCCGTTTCTCTCCTCAACACCAGTGATATCCAAAACGGGGGAGAATGGAGAGATGGAAAGAAAGAACAATTATATCACTTCATCTGTTAGATTTAGTCTTTTTTAACCGTTTCACAAATATAAGTTGGTTTAGAATTCCTATAAATTTTTTAAATTTTTTTAACATTTGTCATAGTCAGATAAACGCTACCCTGTCGTAGATAAATAACTCATATTTTCCAAAACACATTTGCGTTGATTTATTAATTTTCGTGCATGTCCAAAGGGACACATAAGTAATTAGAGAAAATATTGTAGTAGTACCATTGCTCTATTGCACTCTACTACCTCTATTTTTTTTTAATTTTTACGTATAAATCTAAAACGACGTGCTAAATACAAAACAAAGACTCACACGGGTAATTTTCATGAGACAAGTGCGACACCAGGTAAGCGCAATGATTGGCCTGATTTTTGGGGACCACAAGTATCCTACACATCATTATACCAAAATAACCAAATACACAAGGATGTACGTTGTTTGTGATTAACTCGCAAATACTTGTATATATGACCAAAATTGCAATATCGACCATAATTGTGGCGACATTTTGTGGGCAGTGGTTGCCTTTGTTTAACTTCCCGAGAAGACCAGTTGTTGTGAACCTTTGATAATGGAAAAGGAGAGAGAGAGATAGAAGAGACGTCATGGATAGTCAGCCTCTTATCAATCACAATATAAAAACCTATCCAGCCAGCCACACAACTCCAGTGCAACAAACATATCAAAAGCGACGGTAAAAAAGCTCGGATTTAGTGTTACTAACTCCAATGCTTTCACCGGGACAATCTCGACTCATACTTATTAGATAGCGTCTTATATTGTTACTTTAGTAAGATACTATTTTTATGAAACTATATTTATAACATTAATTTCTTAGTATAGACTTACAGTAAATTTTCTATATCTCTTTCTAATTTTTCTCTCCGCCTCCTATTTAATTCTTTTTCATCCTGTCTTAGATGTTGTAACGATATGATTTCTTCATTTTTCTATTCTTCCTCTTCTTTAATTTTTTTGTCACATCAGATTTTTCCTATATAACAGCATAATAAATTTCTAAGACAACATCCTATAGAAGATTGGCACAGCTCTTAAGAACACAAGAACTAATTATCTTGTGGGAAGTGGCTTGCAAGAAGTTGCCTCTTTGGACGTCTCCACGATCCTCATTTTCTTGGATCATTTGGAAAGAACATAACGTCCAAATTTTTGACTCCTCCCTGACCATGGTCATGGCGGTGACCTCCCGTTTCACCGAGGATTAGAGTAATCGGTGTGCTTCAGGTTTAGGAACCAAGTCTCTTTTCACTTGGCTTGATTTCTTACTGGGGCTTGTTGCTTTATTCAGAATGACGGTGTTTTCTGGCCTCCTCTCTTTAGAAGGGAAGTTTCTCTTTTTAGTCATTTTTTTTCTCTTTTTTGTGCTTGACCCTATTGTTTTTTAGGCTTCTTTTCAACTGTTAAGTTAGGTGTAATTCTACGTATCTTTTTATCTAATCTTAATAAAATTTGACTGATTTTCATCGGTCCGGCGAAAAAGTTAAGAACTTGAGAACAGAAAAGTTACTCGACGCTAAAAACAATTCGGTTGCTCATCACAGCCCGAGGATTAAACTAGTTGAACCCCATATGGTCTCCAGCCCAATCCATGATGCCGTATGATCTCAAGATCTCCTTTGCCTCAGCAGCTGGCGATGCTTGCCTGCTGATCATTTAGTTTAAGTCCCCGGCAACGGCAATCACATTCACATCACATCTCGTTGGCCATTGAATTCTCATAGATCTTTGGCCGTGCCCACCAACCGTACCGCTGCCTGTACAAGCGTACCGTACTCTTTTCCCAGCTTCAACACGAGATGTGAAGAAGCCTGCTACACAGTGCGTGCATGCATGGTGTTTAGCAGCGTGTGCATCTCGTCTCATCTGGGTATTTATTCGTGGCGTTTATCTCTTCCATCACGAGCTGCCTGGCCACATAGGCAGGCAGGCATGCACTTGAATGGCGTGTGTACATGCAGCTGGCCCCAAACGGGATGGGGCTAGCTTGCCACATCTCTGCAACGCAAAGTGCGGTGGGCTCATGCGTGCACAGTGGGGGTCACAGGCTCACAGCTAGACTCGCGGCAGTTCGAGTCGACCACATTTACGCCGGTGATGGGTTGCGGTAGTTGGCTACTTGGCTGCCTCGCCACCGCGCGCGCCGGGTCGCGTCTCACGCTCGCATTCAATACGTACGCTCGCCGCGCCCCGCGCCGCCGCGCTCGCCCGCGCGCGTGGCAACTGGCAAACCACTCATCAAACCACGTCGTAATTCGTAATAACCCGGCCACCCCCGCGGCGTCGTCGTCGACACGAGAAGCGCGCGCGCGCACCGGCGCCAGCGCACGTCGACGACGGCGGCGGCGGCGGCTATATTGCGAGGACGCCGACGTACGTGGGGTGACGCTTTGGCGGTCGCATGCAAGATAGTGGAGCGGGAGAAGGGCGTGACGGCGACCGGGCACACGACGGAGACTCGAGGCAGGGTGTGGCGAGGACGACGCGTTGGCCGATGGCTCGGATGCGGTCGGGGAGAGGGGACCACGCCGCCGTGCGTGTCAGTGTGTCCATGTGGCTCTCATGAGACAAATCTCGCAGAGATAAACATCGCAACTGGAACTGGAAGGGAAAAAAGTAAAAAAGTAAAAAAGGAGACGCAGCAGAGACCGGGAGGGATCCGGTCATCAGTCATCACAGCTCACGGATCAGAGACATCGAAGCATGTAGCCAAACAGGCAGTAAAAAAAAGCTTAGCAAAGGGGATCCCCTGAAAGCGAAGCGGTCGCGGTGCTGTCTTTGTCCACCTTTTGGTTCCACCCTGATTTCATTTAACTTTACGAGGGCATTTTAATACTCAGTACAATTAATCTTGATTATCAATTTGGATTGATAAATTCTATCATATTTTTAATATAACTGTCATTAATAAATTTACATTGAGTTAACTCTTCCACTGTCTTCTCTCTATGCCACCAGACATGTCATCTCCTTTTTAATATGCTTATTGAGAAATTTACAATTCTATCTCTTTACATTAGTAGTTTTTTTATGATTTTATTCTTTTAATCTACATCCACTGATCAAGATAATATTAAAAAATATTTTTAACCATTAATGAAAGTAGATCAAGGGTCATTGATTAAAATATATTCATCTGTGGGCGTGTCCTGGTTGAAAGGGCCGTACTAAATTCTTTCTGAGATGTCGATGCGGACACTTTCTTTTTCTCGACGTGTATTTCGTTTTTTGTATTCTTCGTGTTCCATTTACAGTCTAGACCCTCTCACTGTAGTACTGTAATGTACATGCATGCACAAATCATCCACCACCAAGAGTACATGTTTTGATTTTCCTTGCATATATCACCAGCCTTATCTCGTTTTTTCTTCAGTTTTTGGGATGGCTGAGTCCTCTCCTTGTTTACAAGTAAGGGAGTGGCACTGAATACTGATACATTATACAGTCTCCTGGCAAGTGGCAACGAGCCATCGACAAACGAAGGCCACATGTGTGATGGTCTCTCTCTTATGTTCGCATGGCCGTGCCTCTCTCCGTGTTGGCATTTGTCAAGCTGAAACTGATTGCTAGCTCGTTGCATGCCTTGATGACAAAACGTGATAGCACACTGATTGGATGTGTACCCATGAACATACTTAGATTCTTGTCAGTAACCACCAACTAATTAATCAGGGGGAGTGAATTCTACCGCTGAATTCGTCTCTCACGCAACCGTTAATTAGCAATTAATGTGCCCGTGCATGCTGCGCCGGACCACAGCTATGAACAGTTTTAGGGTTAGGGTCAGGGAGATGGATGCCATACTAAATAAAAAAATGATGGAAGAACAGCTCGAGACGACGTTATACTGGTACAGCGTTTTGTCTGTCGGCAGAAATTGCACGTCTTCGAAACGGGACGAGAGAATATATAAAGCACTGTTCTCCAGTCCTTTCGAAAGCATCGCCATTGATGGAACAAATGCGATGCTTCACCGGCTGCTTCGACACGTTTTGTGTGCTCATCTCAGAACTCAGAACTGAATGGTTACGGAAGTCCAAACTGCTGACCGGAATGATTTCTTAATATTAATTATATTATCATGTTAGCTTAAATATGACGTGGCAAGATATTTATTGAGGAGAGAGAAATTATGTCTCATATAAGAAATGGACTGAGAGAAAAGAGAAAGAAAATAAATAATTAGATACAAATTTATTTTAAAAACAACACCCATAGACACTTGACGGAAATGTCCTTAGCAAATATTTCTGAATTGCTTAGGAACGTGCATTTATATTCTCACGCCGTTTACAGAAGAATATAATCCCTGCCAACGATGTTCCTATTTAAAGCAAAATGAGTTGCATAATTTCTTTGCAACGAAAAACAATTCTAATACATGACTTTTATATTTGTCTTCTTCTAAAGATAAAACTCTAAAAATAACGATAAAATCCTAATATAATATTAAAATTATATAAAATTTAAATGTTGTTACAACTTTTTTTTAGAAATAGTAGAAACAACTAAAAAAATAAGAAAATTGATAATTTGCCACTCCCAATATGAACTTTTTGGGTTATGATGTCACTTTAAGATTATACAAACAGAATACTACTGAGTATGCATCGATTTGATAAACCCCTCCGTTTAAAATTTGTTTTTTAGTTTTAGGAAAATATGGGCCGATATTTTGCGGCTATTAATTCCCATTTCTTTTTTAAAAAACGTACGCCTGGATTCAACCTATTGCAGAGTTGATTTTAATGCAGATAGCCTTCAGGCCAAAGAACTGGAGCGAAGAAAATACAATATCCTCAATAGCTAGCTGGCCTTTATGAATATGTCCTCTAACAGCCACCAGACTGAATTGAATTCGCGGTGCCTTGTCATCGTATCCTACCAATCTAGATTTCATAATTTTGAGTAATTTAAAAATAAAATAAGCATGTATTAATTTAATTCTTTATCATCTTTACATGATTTATATGACCTACGTGTTATTGTCACGAAATGACAACGTAATTAAGAGGTCACGACAATTCATCAATTTTTTTATTAATGCAAAATTTAAAAAGTACTCCGTCCGGGAGCTTCTTCTGTCAGTAAAAGGAATACTGATAACAAGGTTACGCGTCCAAAACAATTGCAGTTCCACATCGCCGGCCGTCCGGCAGCTCGATCGAGGGATAACTGGCGACACGAATCCAAAATACGTGCACTCTGCATTCAGCGGCCAACCAACTGAAACTTAGAGCATTCCTATTACATTTAAATTTAGATGTTCATTCAAAAAGATTTTTCCTTTATATTTTCACACACTCCAACAGGTCATCTATATTACACCATCTATATCACACTTTTCTATATTTTAATAATATCTTCTAACTATCATATATTTCCATACGTTCGGACCAGTTCCAGTGAATGAAAGTAGGTAGATAAAAAATAACATTGGGACGTTCAGACCAATCTCAATGTATAAAAGTAATATTGAGACGTTCGGACCAGTCCCAATGAATAAAAGTAAGTGGATAAAAGAAACACTAGAACGTTCGGACCTGTCTCAATGTATAAAAGTAACACCGGAGATAAAAAATAGCACTGCGAGGCGACGGCTAGCGCGTGGAGATAAAAAGTAACACTGCAGATAGCGCGAGGAGAGAGGCACGCCAAAGTTAGCGTTTCTCTCTCTAATATAGATGCCCATCTATTTTTGGTTGCTGGGATATATTGCCTGCTGAAGAGTGATTTTAGAGGAGGAAACACCATTTTAAGGATGGAGGGTGAGATGTATGCCCAACTGGGGATGCTCTTAGTTCATACAAAATTGAGCTTAGGGACAGACCCAAAGAGTATGTCGGGCGGCATACCCTAGTTGAGGATCTTATATTACCATGAGTATGTGCACTTAGTACTCAAAGCAATGTGTAGGTTGATGGATAAGGCACTTTCTTTGTTAGCTAGACATCTCGGTTTTGTTTCGTTGTTCACTCACAAGTTTGATGTCGTTAAATTTTTTAACTTAATTTTTCAATTTAAGATTTATCATATAATATTTAGTGCATGTATACTAAATTACAACGCAAATTTAATGAGTATTTACCCAATTGAAAAATGATTTTACCAAGTTGCATATAAAAATTTTGGCGCGACATACCATTAAGTTTGAAATCCGGAAGTTTTTAACTTTTTTTTAATTTAAAACCTATCATAGTATTTAGTGCATGTATACACTGAATTATGTGCATGTATATTGAATTATGACATAAATTTAATGACCATTTACTCAATAGAAAAATGATTTTTAACCAATCGCATATAGAAATTTTGATGCAGGATAACCATTAGTAAAAACCAAACCTAGGTCCACCACTGATTGAGCCACACCTCGTGACCCTGCATGCGCTAGCGGCCAAGTTGGCCAACGTGCAAACGCGCCCAGCAGTCACTAGCCCCGTGCAAGCAAAGATCACCTGCATATGTGCCCGCTGCATGTGGTCGATCTGGGCGCGCATGCATGGTTTTCACGAGCCGGACTCTGGGCTGCTGAAATGAAGTGAAATGCCGCATCTGCGACGTTTGATTCGCAGGAGTTAGCGAGATATATACTCGTAACACCATGTGACACATGCGAATCTAATATACTTGTCTTCTGAAGACATATAAATTTTGTCATGAGTTGATCATTATTGATATAAGAGGTTATTATTCTCTTTAAAGAGACATTAACTTATATAAAATTTATGTATCAGCTTGACTGAGATATTTAAGTAACCTGTTTCAGTTTCAGTTACTCGTCATATATTCGATGGATGCCATGCGCTGCAACGAACGGACCGAAGGGTTGGTCGTGGAGTACATTGTGAGTCATGTCGAGGCTAAAAAGGATAGGTAAATACACAACGCAAGCTTCTTCTTTACGTCCACTTCAGCACGACGAGTCGAAAACCATCCGCCCGTCGACGGCTACGTGACGGAAGAGATCAAAAGTTACAACCGATCGACCGGCCTCAAATTATTTAGCTATATATATACATCGTGGAAAAAAGTAGTCGAAACCAAAAACTTTGTCGAGTCGCGTCGCGTCGCTCACCAACAGTACTACTCAACTACATACGCGCGTCCTAAACTATAGCCCATGATGTACGTTAATTCTCCCGTTTATATATATACTTCTAATACTAGTAACAGTAGATGTTCACATCACAAATTCACAATTGGCACGTTAGCGTTTAAAACGCGCGCAAGGATGCCTAACCTTCGGCCCCCCTCGATGTCCGACGCCAAATCGGACGAACTGGAGTTTTGTTTTGGAGCGTGCAGCACGATCGAGCTTAGTTTAATCAGGCTCTAGTCGATAAGATCAATGACTACTAAGCTACCTCGTTAATTAACCTAACCACATTCTGTCATGCTGGCCACACACGGCTGATGGAGGTTAATTACACAGCCTGATCGAGACGAACGAACGTTTGGCGGCCACTTGGATTAAGGAATGAGTTTAGGTGGGGTAAGGTATGTACGTGCTCAAAAGATGGTATACTTTTACTTGGCAGCTAAGCGTAAGACGACTCCTCGAATTTCATTGGAAATTTGGAACGAAACAAAGGTCAACTTGCTAGCTACCACCCCAAGACTCAAGAGCTTGTACGTGCTTCCAAGAGGAAAACAGACAAGTCAGTCAACCTTTTTTTGATTACTGGAGAACATTTGGGGGAAAATATGGTAGAAATCGCAGATGTCTTTGAATCAAATTAATGAATCTCTTTCAGTGGTATAAGGAATAGAGGTTGTTTGCTCTGTTTTTTGTATGTCTTATATGTGTCTTTCTAGTGTTACCAGGGTTATAATCGTTTTTCTTTTAATATAATTTATCATGTTTCACAAAAAATAAACCGTTTGTTTTGACACAGAATTTTATCTTGGTGTTCAAATTCAAATCAACACGCGTGTTTGAAGTTTGAACTGCGGCGAGTTCTGGTTTAAGTCGCCTGCAGTTAGGTCCATCTCAGCTAACCTGCGCGAGAAAAGAAATGGCATCTGGTTGACGAACCATGGACCATGGACCATGGACCATGCACGCCACACCGTTATGTACGTCACAAACCAAAGACGTACGGCTGCTTAAAAGAAAATCCTAACTACGCCTAGTTTCTTCGGTTCCCCCGACAAATCAGGCTGAGTAATTGAATTCGAAATTCTGGCAAAATGGGAGCCAAATTTTAGCGCCTAACGTACGCCTAATGCAGTCCAATCATCGTTGTTGCTCGTCATTATCCGGAAGTAGAATTGCACGGCACCTGGCAATGCATGAGCTGATGACCAGGAGCTAGCCCGACGACTCCACACAGGTAGCGGCAAGCAGGCAACTTGTTGCCACGCTCTCCCGAATTCTGTCCGTCGGTTCGCTTTCAGGCGGGAAATCACGCAATGTTAAACTCGTACATATCACCCCGTTCTATGCGGACAAGACGTGGCATCCCAGTTTCTCCATCCCAGGAGTACAGGACACGATCTCCACTGTGTGCACTCGTACTGTCGTTGTAGTAGAGCATCTTCCTCTACTGCGCGCTCAGAAAACTCGATTTCACCGGACAATACAGAAAGAAGAACATGGAGCACTCACTGTACACAGGACACGCACGATGGCTGTACCCCACATCGATGGCCTTGGCGCAATTCACCGACGCTCGTTGCGCTGCGCTGCGTGCCTGCGTGCAGCTCTCGCGCGCCGCGTCGAGACCGGCAACGCCGCACCAAACGCGCCCCCCGGGACGATCCCCCACTCGTGCTCATCCTGCCGCGTGCCGTCGGTGCGAGATGACGATCAGATCGCGTCGTGCCGCCCCCGGCCAGTTCAATCTCCCGTCATCGCGCGGACCACATCGTGCGGCGTACGACGCGATGGCGGCATGGGCATCGGGACGGAAAAATTATGTAAAAAGAGTCCCCAAGACGCGCTCTGCTCCGCTCCGCTCCCCCCACCGCACCGCCGCGTGCGCGGCCTTTCGCGGAAGGGGGCGAACCCGCACGGCCGGATGGGAACGCGATCCGGAAGGCCACCGCCTGTCGGGTGGGTGACTGAGTGAGTGATTAATTACGCAAGTAATTAATTAGACGTTAGCTGCCAACGTAGACACGTCAGGATAGATGGCAGATGCAGATACTCCGACTATTTAAGCAAATGGTTTTAAAGTTAAAACCGAACAAATTTAATACTAAAAGGTTAATAAATGATTTTACAATAATTTTTTTAATATCTTTCTACGTACCCAGACTCCCAGGTAAAGGTTAGATCTAGTCAGCTGTGAGTTTTTTTCTGCCTCTTGATCTTTACTTCACCGTACGCATGTTCTGTTCATCCGAATACCCATGTTTTTTTTCTACGGAACCTCTGCCAATCTGCCATACAACGTACTATTGCTCCTGCGATCACATGGCGAATTGAATCCACCAAAAAACTGGTAGTTGAATAAATACGATAAGGATGTTTATTAAACTTGGTCCCGAGGGCTTGCCACAAGTACATTGAAATCATATTCTTAATCTGATGCCCCAGATCGCAGTTAGTTTTAAATGATGCAGGCCTTGGTCCAGGGCAGTGCCAAATCAGATGATTCAGAATTTCAGATTGGCTGTGCCAGTCTAGCAACATATGCAAGCGACGTCCCTACGTATCAGTCTATCAGATCTGCCTGTCTCGCTATTTGACGAGATCAATCATTTGGCACAAAATGTGTGCATGCTCATATAGTGCTAAACTATGATTGTGTTTGTTCTTTTAGCCTGTTATCATTTGAGTGCACCGGTGGACGCTGGAGCACACTCACCAGCAATTCAGCACAGAACTTGCATTGCCGTGAGTGACTGATGCCTGCTGTTGATCGAACAGTTTCGGTACGAAAACTAGTGCCCGGTGTCCGGTGATCAACATTCCATCGTCCGGATTAGAACATTTTGTCCGACATTTTGAACCAGGCGATCAGAAAATTTACTAGGGGGAGGTTATGTACGGGTGAGTCTGTATCCTGTCGACCGAGAAGGGATACTGTGATAGTACGCTGCGCCGATCGATCGATCGATCGTATCTCTCCGCTGATGCAGACGAGCGAGCCGACGGCGTCGTTTCGCGCTCGGTTAAACAATTGTGGGGGCATCAGCGGCGTGCCGTCCCGATCTGATACATAGTGAGATATGTATACATATGGCTCCCCGTCCAGATTCCATCTGTTGCGTTGAGACAAGGTAGGTCGCCACGCGACGCCAGCCTGTGATTCGCCCATCAGTACGACCGACGACATGTACTACTGCGGCTATCACTACTTGCACAGTTCTACCTCTTGGCTGCTTGGGACACTCGGATGCTCTGGGAGTCCTGGCAGGCAGCTGGATTTGTCATTTGGACGGCCTGTCATGCATGGACGTATCCAGCCAGCCGGGAGCAGGCCACGATTTGACCCGTAGTGTGCTGTGTGTGCAGCGGCGAATTCCTATCTCGCTTTGCACGCGCCCGCTCGGCCGTACGTACGTCCATGTGCGCGCGAGACGCCGCAGAGCAGCGCAGCGCCGAGCGGTGCCGGGCGGGTGCGCGCCCACTCTGCTCCACCGATTAGCTGGCCAAAGCCACCGAGAATCCGAGACGAACGCGCACCTTGTCTCGTTGCTGCTCGCTAGGCGAAGAAGACGTCTTGGCTTCGATTACTCGGACACGTGGGGTAGCCACCGCCCTGGTTCTAACTACGAGGACGGCACCTGGCTTGAAACGGATTCTTTATATAACTTATTTTAATCTTTTTGTAATTTTTTAAAAATATAAATTATATTAGAATTTTAGTAATTCGTTTTTTTAAGTATAGCACATAAGAGACAATACACTAATAAATAGAGTGAGTGTATCACTCCTACTTTTACCAAACTAGCTTTGGTTGTGAAAAAGACGTGAGTAATTTGGTACCAGATCTCATTAGAACTCCAACGTTAAGTATATTTACTAAACGGATGACTTTCTAAAATATCCTATCACATCTCTACTGTATAACTTTTAATTAAAGCCAGTCTGTAGATGGTTCTCATGTACCCCACTAGGCCCCTACTACCTGCGAATGCCAAGTACTCGTACTACTCTGCACGGAGGAAATCGTGTGCTTTTTATTATTGCAGTAAGGAATTCCATGCAGTAAAGCTATGTGAACCTTTTCCAGCTTGGAACATGGAAAAACTGAGCATATCAATCCAGAAGTGTTCATACAAATTTGGTACATGGCGGAATGGTTGTACTCTAGTCAAACACGTGAAAGCCCGAGATTTGCGCAATCTGAAACAAAGCCGTTAAATTTAGCCTCTCGTCCTTTCATTCAGTCATCAGTCGTGCAGGCGTGTGGAGTTCTGCACACGGCCGGAGGCCAAACTTTTTGAGCCCTGCCAAACGTGTAGAAGCGATACTAGTAGTCAATGGCAAATTGGCGCCTACCAACAACTACTACGAATTCTGAGCAATGCTCATGCGTGGCTAAGGCCAGACCAGGCCAGGCCAGCCTAACATTGTACAAGCCAACTATCAAGGACCTAAACTTCGATTTGATCCGTGCATTGTGACAAAAATTAGTTAGTTTAGGTACCAGTGACATCTGGGAGACCTAACCAATCGAACAGAGGAGAACAACTACGATGACTGTTTGAAACTTCAAACACTCTCGTGGATTGGATTAGCCGTGCATGCAGTCACGCAGATTCGAAGAAGTCAAAAAGTTGTCATCAGACCGCATGCCTCCAAATATATACACCATAGTTATTTTAATCGGGCAGGGATCGAAGCTCCTGCCTTACCTACAAATATCTGGCCGTTAATTAATTTAGTTATACAACTGTTTCCTTGGCTAATTTATACTACAAATACCTACCGTTAATTAATTTAATTATACAACTATTTTCCTTGTGGGCTATTTTCATCTAAATGGAGGGTATATGAACAAATTTTCTCAATTAAATTAGTTATAAGACTATTTCAGTTGTTGGTTAATCTATATTTAACTTTGTAGGAATTTCTAAATACTATCTGTTGATATATTATATCCCAGCCAGCCACAGCTTAATATTTATTAATTACAACTTTTGCAATTTATTGAATCATGAAAAGGCTATAATTAATACAACAGATTGATTATAACTTAATTTTTATTAATTGAAATTTCGAAATTACTAAATTATGAAAATATATATGTGCAAAACTCTAATAGAGTACAACTTGGTATTATTAATTACTAATTTCGAAACTATTAAACCATGGAAAAAAATTATAAGTGAGGTTTCAAACTGAGCGCAACCTGATGTTTACAAATCGTTTCAAACTGAGCGCAACCTGATGTTTACAAATCATGAATTTTGTAATTATTAATAAAAAGCTGTGCAGTGCAATGGGCATCAGGAGGACGAGGCCCGTTGAGCTTATCTAATTTTAGTAGGGATACTATCACTGACTTGGCTTTCGATCCCCAACATGCTAGGCGAACTTTATTAGATCTGAACATGCTTGCATAATGCATATGACATACTCCAGCTTTGTTCGGTGAGCTGCCCAATCTGCTCTTGACCCAGCAAAGCTGCAACAAGTACAGTCTTGGTATGAAACCTGGAAGCCTGCAACACCAAGTTTAATGTGCAGTTCAGAATTTGCTCCAAGAACAGGAGAGACCAACTGTATCCGTTTAAGCTAGTGCTATAAATAACCTGTACTAGCGCTAGCAAGCTCTTCCCTGTAGGGCGATCGATCAAACGTTCTCCGAGTGTTAACAGTACATGGTTGGATGCATCGAATCGTACCTTTCGATCGACGGCTGTGTGAATTGCCATAATGATATTATGACCATCTTAGTGCAAGTGCAACACAGCTTGTTGACTGCTCAGCAGCAGTGCAGCGACAATTATGGGGCTCTTCACGTCTCCTCGGCCATTTTTCACCTCCCCCGTCCACAGCCGCAGCTTTTTGGTCGGGTGTACGGATGGGCATTTGACAGGCCATTTCCAGCCTTCAGGTCGGTCGCTTTCGCTCCGCCGCGCGGGCCCTCGCTGCCGCGAAAGTGACGGATGTTACGGCGAATTAACAAGTTGGAGGCAGGGTTAACGAAGTTTAACGGAGATTTTCGGACTAACTATCAGCTATAATCGATTTAGTTACTTTGAAAATGGATCGGTAGCAACGGTAATCAATCGATGGCCAACAGTTTGATTAACGTTGAGGACGCGCGCGAGTGTTTCCACTTTCCTCCGCTGAACTGAACTGACTCCAACTCGTCGTTGTCGTTGTCGTCGCGGAAAAGCAGAGCCTGCGCCTTGGCTAGCGAACAATGATGGATCGCAGATTCCTCCGCTTCGGGCGGAAAAGCAGAGGCGCGCGGACTCCGTTGATGGAGAAAAGGTTGCGACGCGAATGAAATGGTCGCGCGAGCGCGCTGCCTGCGGCCGCTCGTCCAGAGCAGAATGACCTAAGCATTTGTGTTTGTGTTCGCCACGCCTGGCTCGCTTGTTGTTACGTGGAAGTGGAACCATCTACGCACAGGAGCAGCAGTGATGTTTAGGTTTGGACCGGGAGAAATACGAGTAGCCTGGGCCGACGAAACGACGTAACGTGGGCTTGAGCAGAAAAATGACACAGCCCTTTAACTAGATTTTCTGAATTACACAAACCCAGGTTTTCTTCAGACAAAAGGGTGACCATGTGTCAGCAGTGAAACACCGCCGCACCGGCCATGATGCAATGTTCTGGCAGACTTACGTTCTACGGGGCCTACGTAGAGACTGACTGACATCAGCCGGGTGGTGGCATAGCACAACAGTCGTCGCATCGTCGGTGGAGCACATTTAAATTTTCTGACACGTTCGGCATTGGGAGGGTAGCAGGCAGGCAGAAGGGCAGGCCTCCCACACGGAACTCGCAGCTGCCGCCTACCGAACGTGAGTCCGTGAGTCCGTGACACACAACGGCGTTTGACGCTTTGTTGTCCCCTTCCACACAGCGGTGTTGTCTTGCGCTGGCAAATCACCAACACGTTATCAGGCCGCAAGCCCGCACAAATTCCACCCCGGCTTGATCGTCCACACGTCAACTGTAATCTCGTTCCGGCCCAGCATCTATGGGCCTCATATCCATATCACTGACCAATAATAACTAACCTGACACAACCTGCCCCTTTGCCACACCTGTACCTTGCTGGGAGACGGAGAAAAGGAAGAGTACCTTTTTTGACAGCAATATTTTACGCTACAAAAATGCCAAGGAAAGCACTGGTCAAATACCTTGAGCAAGATTCAGAACAATCAGCAAACTATATCTGCTCCATGATCGCATTAGTTTTCATGTGTACTTGTGTGCCTATGGTAAATTCAGACATAGCCCTTCTTCCAATCTGCAGGGAGGCGCCACTTCCTGTGCCAATAAATGGACACCCTCGACCACAATGGGGATCCAAAACTGTTGTTCAATGGTTCATCTGTCAATCCCCCAACGAACAGAGGTAACCAAACATACCGAGAATCTCTCAGGTTTGATGGATTCCACCTGTCTGCCATGAAGATGAATGTACCAGGCAAGCCAGAGAGGGGAAGCACAAATGTGCTTTGAGATAAGAATGTTGTCAAACGGAAAAACCTGTTGCCTCCAACGCAAGGGTTGCCCAATGTCTTCCACGGGCCCATGATCGAGTCTGCTGCATGTGTTAATGCTTTGTTAGGAGCCCAACCTGAGCAGCCGGAGGTGATCATGTAGTAGGTTCGTTGAAGCTTGAAGACAGCCGGAGCTTCTCTGTGCCGTCTTATTAATATTCTCCTCATCGCTGCCGTGATATTAAGATAATCCTTCGTCAACCGACTGACATGAAGCTCAGTATTGTCACGAGAAGAGTAGAAGAGGTAGGCCACCCCATCATCATCTTTGAAGATTGTCATGTCTCTACTTTGAAATCCATGAGGGCGAAAGCTATAGAGGTAGGAGAAAGGCCCGGTGGGAGAGTTGCTGACAGCCACACCAAGAGATGCTTTGGTGTAGTTTGCGTCATCAATATGCATCCACATAACATATTGCCCAGTTCGATCATTATATATCACCTTAGGTCTCTCGAGCACCTTAGATTTGTGAAGGTCATGAGTGACATTAGTGGGCTCTCCAGGAAGCACAATTCCTTCATTTGTCCATGACCATAGGTCCTTTGACGAGTAGCAGTTTATCCCAATAATGTCAACCTACCAAATTGTAAAGATAAACCACTTATAAGTACATACCTACTAAGCAGTAAGGACCAAAATACTCACAGCTGTTGTTGTAATGTTTTTACATAGAAACAAAATACTCACAAATCAAGGCAGATATTATATTACAATTTATACTAACCCGATGTGTCCCTTTGGGGTGAGCTTGGTATGTTGGCCCGTCTTTGTTTTCTCCATACCAATAGTATTTCGCAGTGATGTGATCATACATAATACCACCTCCATGGGCTTGAATGGTATGCCCATCAGTGTCCAACCATACCCTACCAGGATAAAAGTACATGCTATCATTTCCAACTTTTGTTGGGTTCACGGCAGTTCTTTCATCAGGAAAGAACAAGGCATGTATTTCTGATGACTCCTCCAGATATTGATCAATAACCTTTGGAGACCTGTGAGGCCCCCGCCGTTTCACAGCACGAGGATTAGCCTTGTGAGGAGGTGGCAAGCGGAAATGCTCCTCCTCAATCTCTTCTAACTCTCTGGTGGCAGATGGATGTCTGAAATAAATACGGGTCTGCCTAGTGTCTGATTGATGGACAATGGAAAAGAAGCAAACAATGAGGGCAACTCCCACCAAGCTCCATACAATAAAAGACAAGGAAGATCGGTATCCTGCAACAAAGTTGAGAGCAGATGATTTTCGTTGTTTGTTCCTCATCTTCATTCTCCCCTTACTAATCTTCATAAAAAAAGCTGCAGTAATAATCCACTATGGTTTAATCCATGTGAAAACGGAACTAGCCATACAAGGTGGTTCAAATAAATAAAAGTAAAAACAAAGCAATCTTTACATATTGGGAGTAAAAATTATGAGAACAGTTTGGAACAAGAGAGCAGGGATTAGAAGTAGTTTAGAACAACATGAAACAACTTATTCAGTCTAGCCAGTATTTTTATAACAGAATCAAATATTGAACAATTAGTGAAGTAGTCCATGATTATATAATCTTATATAACACACAAAAAATGAACACAAGAATCAAGTCAATGAATGGATTCTTAAGAAATCAATGTTTATCGGTTGGTCATTCGCTGGTACCCCTTGAAACAGAATGATACTCATGGTATTACTATTTTGATGGTTGCACATTTTGTAGTATATAACTACAAGTTTATCCCTGTCAAAATGGCTGCAAGAGTGCAGCATGTTACTTTTTGGCTTTTGCGCATTGCTTATAGTTCAGCAGTTTAGGTTGCTAACTGGTAGATTTATTATGCACCATGTACTTAAAGTTCAGGAACTGCTTCAAGGTAATGTTGTCAACAGATAAAACTTTGACCCTGCATAATTAAAGTGTCAGATGGAAGAAATAAAAGCGAATAAGTTCAACTCATAAACCTGCTAGATTTAAACACCCCACCAGTGTCAATAGTTTTATTACCTGACGTTGGCATTGAAATATGCTGTTTGATGCAATAATCATCAATTCAGAACCAACCTAAGTAATCAGTTCTCAGCAATTGTCTGTTTGGTAAGTTCAATTTTCAGCATGTTATAGCAAATCAATTAACCAACCACGCAACTGTCAGAACAACACTCTGAAACAGGGCAACTGAACTACTGAACTTCGCTACCAATCATTGCAATCTTGTAGCTGTTGGTTCCAAAAAGGAAGTTTGTAATTAAAACAAAGTCACCTTGAACTAGTTTCCTACAGCAGGGAGTGGTAACTACCACCACAGAACATTTGATCGACAAAATTAAAAGTGTGCTAAGGACACAGCAAAGAGAAACTTAATGGAGCACAAGCACGGGTACAGGAGCTCACCAAACAAGCGGATCATCTGGAATCCTGCCAAGTTCCTAGCGCAGCATGATTCATGCGTGCCACCGGCTACCTTCAGACACAGCAGCGAACGAGGCGGCATCAATGAAGCGCAGTACTTGCGGCCATTCAACTGGAGTGAACTGCGTTCGATTTCCAAACTACAACAGCGGACCCAATTGCTCAAACACCTCCCCTTCCCCCTTCCCCTGATCCCTAGTTCCTACACGCGCATCGGGAGTATCGAAGCTCGGCTAGGGGCTTTTACCTGGGCGCTGCTGTGGCCGGCGGGAGCGCCGGATCTGGGCAAGGCGCGCGACGGCGGAGGGCGGGACCGTGCCGTGGAGATGAAGGGTGGGTTGACCCGCCCGGGGTTTCCCGGAGCAGGTGGGTGAGAGGTGACTAGGTGAGGTCACGGCGACGGCTACTGCGTTGCCGTATTCGGAGGATTAATCGGAGCAGGAGTCAAGGAAAGGTAGACGAAGAAGGCCGTAGCGGCAGGTGGGGAAGGCCTA